>JAWPHD010021071.1:0-29438 GCA_037043455.1 Cyrtodaria siliqua | reverse complement strand
TTTGAAATTTTGAAATTTTGCATCTTTGAAAAATTTTGGAATTTTGAATTTGATTTTTTTTTTTGAAATTTTGAAAATTTTGAAATATTTGGAATTTTGAATTTGAATTTTTTTTTTGAAATTTTGAAAATTTGGAAATTTGGAAATTTGGAATTTTGGAATTTTGGAATTTTGAAATTTTTGAATTTTGAATTTTTTGGAATTTTTGGAATTTTAAAATTTTTGAAATTTTGAAATTTTGAATTTGGAAATTTTGAATTTTGAATATTTGAATTTTTGAATTTTTGAATTAGTTTAATTTTGACAACCAATAACAAATAATAAAACAACTTCTAATGATAAGCATATCGCTTCATTCGTAACTACTTGCGACGGGATTAGCTGAACTAGTACGAATACTCCAAACTACGAAAAGAGACAATCGTCCAAGTGAAACAGACTGATCCCCTGATGATTTGAGGAAAAAATCCGAAATTGCCGAACACAATTTCATCAATGGCGGCGCTTCCGGTGCGACACAGTTTTTTTGCCCAGCCACCCGTACGATTTCAACATTTGCACATGTGTTACCATTAGCCGATCATCGTCGGCCGGCTGTGCCGGCCGAGCTCTGCTCGGTATAAACTGATCAGACCTGTTAACCAATTATCAGGAATCTCTAACAAGGTTTTCTCTCTGATAACTTGAAAATGCTACTACCTATATGGATCTGATTAACAGGAATCTCTAACGAGATTTGCTCCCGATAATCCAAGTGTTAATTACAATTAAATTTCAATTAAACTAATTGGATAATCAAGAATCTCTAACAAGGTTTTCTCCTGATTCTGAGAGATGCGACCCTAGCTGGGATTGGATATCTATCAGGTCTAGAAGACACACTAACATTGTCCTTATGGCCACATACTTACACAGTATTCTTTGGTCCTTATGAATAGGTAAATTAAGGTTAATATATCGGATACTAATATACAGAAAATGGCGCTAAGTATTATACTTCAAACACGTATCATAGCAAGTAAATCAGTAAATGACATATGCCCTTTTTAAATAAATAAAAAAACAATGCATGAAAATATAAATAATATCTGTAGCAATATCAAAGGCAAGTGAACAATTGTTGGATATTACCTCCCTTTAAGGTAAGCTGATATACTGTAAATGGAAGTTATACTACATATGTATGATTGTAATAATTAAGCACATGTATTTATATTTTCTACTTTCAGATTTTTACCAGAGCTAAATGTAAGCACTTTGCAAAAGCCAAGTGTTCAACTAACAGCAAATCATATCCTTTTAAACTTGTTTTGTATAGAATTTTAAAAGAAATGTATACTATTTATACCCTATGTCTCTACCTTCAACTTAGCAGGACTTGAAATGGTCACCATTTAAACGTGCCAGTAATGGTTAGAGGTTTACCATGTTTACACAGCAATATACAGGGTACATATATCAAGGGCTTACCTTTCAGTATAAATCTCCCTCTTGTTTGAAACCCCACTCAGTTTTCAGAAAAGAAGGCAGATGGATCAGTTATGTGTTATTTTATTATATACATGTAGCTTGAAGGTTTCAACAGAATCTAGTCTTTTTTCATCTGGATTTTAAATTTCCAAGTTCTGTACAGACAACATTTGTGAGTAAGTATATGTGAATTTGTTCCATTACTCCAATAGGAGTATAATTATTATATAAATGTTAAATCTGTGTTAAGCTTGTAAAACCTCTATAGCATTCCAGTATATTTATCACACGTTAAATCTGTGTTAAGCTTGTAAATCCTCTATAGCATTCCAGTATATATATCACACGTTAAATCTGTGTTAAGCTTGTAAATCCTCTATAGCATTCCAGTATATATATCACACGTTAAATCTGTGTTAAGCTTGTAAATCCTCTATAGCATTCCAGTATATATATCACACTTTAAATCTGTGTTAAGCTTGTAAAACCTCTCTAGCATTTCAGTATATATAGCACACGTTAAATCTGTGTTAAGCTTGTAAAACCTCTATAGCATTCCAGTATATATATCACACGTTAAATCTGTGTTAAGCTTGTAAAACCTCTCTAGCATTTCAGTATATATAGCACACGTTAAATCTGTGTTAAGCTTGTAAAACCTCTATAGCATTCCAGTATATATATCACACGTTAAATCTGTGTTAAGCTTGTAAAACCTCTATAGCATTCCAGTATATATATCACACGTTAAATCTGTGTTAAGCTTGTAAAACCTCTCTAGCATTTCAGTATATATAGCACACGTTAAATCTGTGTTAAACTTGTAAAACCTCTATAGCATTCCAGTATATATCAGACACGTTAAATCTGTGTTAAGCTTGTAAAACCTCACTAGCTTTCCAGTATATATATCACACGTTAAATATGTGTTAAGCTTGTAAAACCTCTATAGCATTCCAGTATATCACACGTACAAATCCTTAACTGACATTACAGATTTTATTGCCGCTTTTTACAGCCAATTTTATAGGGATGTGTTTCAGTAGGTCCCTGCATTATCAATTCTATGTGTGGTATTTCCACGGACTACATTATTTGTTATGGTCAACAAATATTCCAGTGGTTGTCAGGTAAAGACTAGCTGATTGTGATACCTTATAAATTTATATATCGGGGAAAACAGGAATTTAACTGTCCGATAAAATACAGACGTGTGAAAGTTGAAGAAATTAATAAATAGAACGCCTCATTTAAAATCTGTATGACTGTGGCAGCATGACTTCTTATTCTTGCATACCGAATAAGGATATTTGTCAAACAACTGGAGAGCTGAAAAACATGATTACAGGAGAGAATGCAAGTCGAGCACATCAACAGTGATTTTGATAATTGGTAGTTAGTCAGTGAACTGTTCAGATAGGGAAATTTCAACCTTTTGTATAACTATTTTATTACAAACTTCAGCCGTGCCTTGGTTCCTATAATACAGCTAACTACATGTTGCGATTGTCGGTCTCCGTGGTATATCTATGGAAGATTCTTAGTCTCCAAACACTATAGTTAAGGTTATTTTAAGAAGGTATTATAAGAAGGTATTATCAAAATATCACAACTTAAATGACGAGGTTCCTTCTAAATAAAATGTGCAGATGTTTTATATCAGACACAGAATATATATTCATAACTCTTTCCATTTAGATTTTAAACAAGGTTTGGATTACCCCTTATATGAAATAAATGTGAAGAAATCTAGAGCCATCATAGGAGGGTTGTTCCAGAAGTTTGTAGGTGTGTTAAAGAATTAAGGTTGAAACATATATATTTCCGTTTTCGTTCTAGGAATGATAGAGCCATGTTGGAATACATACCCATAATACCTACCCATCAAATGTAATGATAGAGCCATGTTGGAATATGTACCCATCAAATGTAATGATAGAGCCATGTTGGAATATATACCCATCAAATGTAATGATAGAGCCATGTTGGAATACATACCCATCAAATGTAATGATAGAGCCATGTTGGAATACATACCCATCAAATGTAATGATAGAGCCATGCTGGAATACATACCCATCAAATGTAATGATAGAGCCATGTTGGAATACATACCCATCAAATGTAATGATAGAGCCATGCTGGAATACATACCCTTTCGGATGTAATGATAGAGCCATGTTGGAATACATACCCATCAAATGTAATGATAGAGCCATGTTGGAATACATACCCATCAAATGTAATGATAGAGCCATGTTGGAATACATACCCATCAAATGTAATGATAGAGCCATGTTGGAATACATACCCATCAAATGTACTGATAGAGCCATGCTGGAATACATACCCATCAAATGTAATGATAGAGCCATGTTGGAATACATACCCATCAAATGTAATGATAGAGCCATGTTGGAATACATACCCATCAAATGTAATGATAGAGCCATGTTGGAATACATACCCATCAAATGTAATGATAGAGCCATGCTGGAATACATACCCATCGAATGTAATGATAGAGCCATGTTGGAATACATACCCATCAAATGTAATGATATATTTATACACACATTTCTGTTCCAGTGTTTCAGTTCTTCAAGGCACCATAGTTGTGTTGAATTGCATACCCATCACTAGGGCCATCAGATGTAATGACATACCCATCACTAGGGCCATCAGATGTAATGACATTCCCATCACTAGGGCCATCAGATGTAATGACATACCCATCACTAGGGCCGTCATATGTAATGACATACCCATCACTAGGGCCATCAGGTTATGACATACCCATCACTAGGTCCATCAGATGTAATGACATACCCATCACTAGGGCCATCTGATGTAATGACATACCCATCACTAGGGCCATCAGATGTAATGACATACCCATCACTAGAGCCATCAGAGGTAATGACGTACCCATCACTAGGGCCATCAGAAGTAATGACATACCCATCACTAGGGCCCATCACTAGGGCCATCAGAAGTAATGACATACCCATCACTAGGGCCATCAGATGTTATGTCATACCCATCACTAGGGCCCATCACTAGGGCCATCAGAAGTAATGACATACCCATCACTAGAGCCCATCACTAGGGCCATCAGAAGTAATGACATACCAATCACAAGGGCCATCAGATGTAATGACATACCCATCACTAGAGCCATCAGAGGTAATGACATACCCCATCACTAGGGCCATCAGATGTAATGACATACCCATCACTAGAGCCATCAGAGGTAATGACATACCCATCACTAGGGTCATCAGATTTAATGAATATAAGTCACTAGGGCCATCAGATGCAATGACAGACCCATCATTAGGACCATCAGATGTAATGACATACACATCACTAGAGCCATCAGATGTAATGACATACCCATCACTAGGGCCATTAGATGTAATGACATACCCATCACTAGGGCCATCAGATGTAATGACATACCCATCAATAGGGCTGTCAGATGTTATGACTACCCATCACTAGGGCCATCAGGTTATGACATACCCATCACTAGGGCCATCAGATGTAATGACATACCCATCACTAGGGCCCATCACTGGGGCCATCAGAAGTAATGACATACCCATCACTAGGGCCATCAGATGTAATGACATACCCATCACTAGGGCCATCAGATGTTATGACATACCCATCACTAGGGCCATCATATGTTATGACATACCCATCACTAGGGCCATCAGGTGTAATGACATACCCATCACTGTCACTAGGGTCATCAGATGTTTTGACATACCCATCACTAGGGCCATCAGATGTAATGACATACCCATCACTAGGGCCATCAGATGTAATGACATACCCATCACTAGGGCCATCAGATGTAATGACATACACATCACTAGGCCATCAGATGTAATGACATACCCATCACTAGGGCCATCAGATGTAATGACATACCCATCACTAGGGCCATCAGATGTAATGACATACCCATCAATAGGGCCATCAGATGTAATGACATACCCATAACTAGGCCATCAGATGTAATGACATACCAATCACTAGGGCCATCAGATGTAATGACATACCCATCACTAGGGCCATCAGATGTAATGACATACCCATCACTAGGCCATCAGATGTAATGACATACCCATCACTAGGGTCATCAGATGTTTTGACATACCCATCACTAGGGCCATCAGATGTAATGACATACCCATCACTAGGGCCATCAGATGTAATGACATACCCATCACTAGGGCCATCAGATGTAATGACATACCCATCACTAGGGTCATCAGATGTAATGACATACCCATCACTAGGGCCATCAGATGTAATGACATACCCATCACTAGGGCCATCAGATGTAATGACATACCCATCACTAGGGCCATCAGATGTAATGACATACCCATCACTAGGCCATCAGATGTAATGACATACCCATCACTAGGGCCATCAGATGTAATAACATACCCATCACTAGGGCCATCAGATGTAATGACATACCCATCACTAGGCCATCAGATGTAATGACATACCCATCACTAGGGTCATCAGATGTTTTGACATACCCATCACTAGGGCCATCAGATGTAATGACATACCCATCACTAGGGCCATCAGATGTAATGACATACCCATCACTAGGGCCATCAGATGTAATGACATACCCATCACTAGGGCCATCAGATGTAATGACATACCCATCACTAGGCCATCAGATGTAATGACATACCCATCACTAGGGCCATCAGATGTAATGACATACCCATCACTAGGGCCATCAGATGTAATGACATACCCATCACTAGGCCATCAGATGTAATGACATACCCATCACTAGGGCCATCAGATGTAATGACATACCCATCACTAGGGTCATCAGATGTAATGACATACCCATCACTAGGGCCATCAGATGTAATGACATACCCATCATGAGGGCCATCAGATGTAATGACATACCCATAATTAGGGCCATCAGATGTAATGACATACCCATCACTAGGGCCATCAGATGTAATGACATACCCATCACTAGGGCCATCAGATGTAATGACATACCCATCAATAGGGCCATCAGATGTAATGACATACCCATCACTAGGGCCATCAGATGTAATGACATACCCATCACTAGGGCCATCAGATGTAATGACATACCCATCACTAGGGCCATCAGATATTATGACATACCCATCATTAGGGCCATCAGATGTAATGACATACCCATCACTAGAGCCATCAGATGTAATGACATACCCATCATTAGGGCCATCAGATGTAATGACATACCCATCACTAGGGTCATCAGATGTAATGAATATCCGTCACTAGGGCCATCAGATGCAATGACAGACCCATCATGAGGGCCATCAGATGTAATGACAAACCAATCACTAGGGCCTAGGGCCCATCACTAGGGCCATCAGAAGTAATGACATACCCATCACTAGGGCCCATCACTAGGGCCATCAGAAGTAATGACATACCCATCACTAGGGCCATCAGATGTAATGACATACCCATCACTAGGGCCATCAGATATTATGACATACCCATCATTAGGGCCATCAGATGTAATGACATACCCATCACTAGGGCCCATCACTAGGGCCATCAGAAGTAATGACATACCCATCACTAGAGCCCATCACTAGGGCCATCAGAAGTAATGACATACCAATCACAAGGGCCATCAGATGTAATGACATACCCATCACTAGAGCCATCAGAGGTAATGACATACCCCATCACTAGGGCCATCAGATGTAATGACATACCCATCACTAGAGCCATCAGATGTAATGACATACCCATCACTAGGGTCATCAGATGTAATGAATATAAGTCACTAGGGCCATCAGATGCAATGACAGACCCATCATTAGGACCATCAGATGTAATGACATACACATCACTAGAGCCATCAGATGTAATGACATACCCATCACTAGGGCCATTAGATGTAATGACATACCCATCACTAGGGCCATCAGATGTAATGACATACCCATCAAAAGGGCTGTCAGATGTTATGACTACCCATCACTAGGGCCATCAGGTTATGACATACCCATCACTAGGGCCATCAGATGTAATGACATACCCATCACTAGGGCCCATCACTGGGGCCATCAGAAGTAATGACATACCCATCACTAGGGCCATCAGATGTAATGACATACCCATCACTAGGGCCATCAGATGTTATGACATACCCATCACTAGGGCCATCATATGTTATGACATACCCATCACTAGGGCCATCAGGTGTAATGACATACCCATCACTGTCACTAGGGTCATCAGATGTTTTGACATACCCATCACTAGGGCCATCAGATGTAATGACATACCCATCACTAGGGCCATCAGATGTAATGACATACCCATCACTAGGGCCATCAGATGTAATGACATACACATCACTA
Source organism: Cyrtodaria siliqua (assembly GCA_037043455.1). Lineage (NCBI taxonomy): Eukaryota > Metazoa > Mollusca > Bivalvia > Adapedonta > Hiatellidae > Cyrtodaria > Cyrtodaria siliqua. The sequence continues at coordinate 21,543 of JAWPHD010021071.1, read as the reverse complement.
GGCCATCAGATGTAATGACATACCCATCACTAGGGCCATCAGATGTAATGACATACCCATCACTAGGGCCATCAGATGTAATGACATACCCATCACTAGGGCCATCAGATGTAATGACATACCCATCACTAGGCCATCAGATGTAATGACATACCAATCACTAGGGCCATCAGATGTAATGACATACCCATCACTAGGGCCATCAGATGTAATGACATACCCATCACTAGGCCATCAGATGTAATGACATACCCATCACTAGGGTCATCAGATGTTTTGACATACCCATCACTAGGGCCATCAGATGTAATGACATACCCATCACTAGGGCCATCAGATGTAATGACATACCCATCACTAGGGCCATCAGATGTAATGACATACCCATCACTAGGGTCATCAGATGTAATGACATACCCATCACTAGGGCCATCAGATGTAATGACATACCCATCACTAGGGCCATCAGATGTAATGACATACCCATCACTAGGGCCATCAGATGTAATGACATACCCATCACTAGGCCATCAGATGTAATGACATACCCATCACTAGGGCCATCAGATGTAATGACATACCCATCACTAGGGCCCATCACTAGGGCCATCAGAAGTAATGACATACCCATCACTAGAGCCCATCACTAGGGCCATCAGAAGTAATGACATACCAATCACAAGGGCCATCAGATGTAATGACATACCCATCACTAGAGCCATCAGAGGTAATGACATACCCCATCACTAGGGCCATCAGATGTAATGACATACCCATCACTAGAGCCATCAGATGTAATGACATACCCATCACTAGGGTCATCAGATGTAATAAATATAAGTCACTAGGGCCATCAGATGCAATGACAGACCCATCATTAGGACCATCAGATGTAATGACATACACATCACTAGAGCCATCAGATGTAATGACATACCCATCACTAGGGCCATTAGATGTAATGACATACCCATCACTAGGGCCATCAGATGTAATGACATACCCATCAATAGGGCTGTCAGATGTTATGACTACCCATCACTAGGGCCATCAGGTTATGACATACCCATCACTAGGGCCATCAGATGTAATGACATACCCATCACTAGGGCCCATCACTGGGGCCATCAGAAGTAATGACATACCCATCACTAGGGCCATCAGATGTAATGACATACCCATCACTAGGGCCATCAGATGTTATGACATACCCATCACTAGGGCCATCATATGTTATGACATACCCATCACTAGGGCCATCAGGTGTAATGACATACCCATCACTGTCACTAGGGTCATCAGATGTTTTGACATACCCATCACTAGGGCCATCAGATGTAATGACATACCCATCACTAGGGCCATCAGATGTAATGACATACCCATCACTAGGGCCATCAGATGTAATGACATACACATCACTAGGCCATCAGATGTAATGACATACCCATCACTAGGGCCATCAGATGTAATGACATACCCATCACTAGGGCCATCAGATGTAATGACATACCCATCACTAGGGCCATCAGATGTAATGACATACCCATCACTAGGCCATCAGATGTAATGACATACCAATCACTAGGGCCATCAGATGTAATGACATACCCATCACTAGGGCCATCAGATGTAATGACATACCCATCACTAGGCCATCAGATGTAATGACATACCCATCACTAGGGTCATCAGATGTTTTGACATACCCATCACTAGGGCCATCAGATGTAATGACATACCCATCACTAGGGCCATCAGATGTAATGACATACCCAACACTAGGGTCATCAGATGTAATGACATACCCATCACTAGGGCCATCAGATGTAATGACATACCCATCACTAGGGCCATCAGATGTAATGACATACCCATCACTAGGGCCATCAGATGTAATGACATACCCATCACTAGGCCATCAGATGTAATGACATACCCATCACTAGGGCCATCAGATGTAATGACATACCCATCACTAGGGCCCATCACTAGGGCCATCAGAAGTAATGACATACCCATCACTAGAGCCCATCACTAGGGCCATCAGAAGTAATGACATACCAATCACAAGGGCCATCAGATGTAATGACATACCCATCACTAGAGCCATCAGAGGTAATGACATACCCCATCACTAGGGCCATCAGATGTAATGACATACCCATCACTAGAGCCATCAGATGTAATGACATACCCATCACTAGGGTCATCAGATGTAATGAATATAAGTCACTAGGGCCATCAGATGCAATGACAGACCCATCATTAGGACCATCAGATGTAATGACATACACATCACTAGAGCCATCAGATGTAATGACATACCCATCACTAGGGCCATTAGATGTAATGACATACCCATCACTAGGGCCATCAGATGTAATGACATACCCATCAATAGGGCTGTCAGATGTTATGACTACCCATCACTAGGGCCATCAGGTTATGACATACCCATCACTAGGGCCATCAGATGTAATGACATACCCATCACTAGGGCCCATCACTGGGGCCATGAGAAGTAATGACATACCCATCACTAGGGCCATCAGATGTAATGACATACCCATCACTAGGGCCATCAGATGTTATGACATACCCATCACTAGGGCCATCATATGTTATGACATACCCATCACTAGGGCCATCAGGTGTAATGACATACCCATCACTGTCACTAGGGTCATCAGATGTTTTGACATACCCATCACTAGGGCCATCAGATGTAATGACATACCCATCACTAGGGCCATCAGATGTAATGACATACCCATCACTAGGGCCATCAGATGTAATGACATACACATCACTAGGCCATCAGATGTAATGACATACCCATCACTAGGGCCATCAGATGTAATGACATACCCATCACTAGGGCCATCAGATGTAATGACATACCCATCACTAGGGCCATCAGATGTAATGACATACCCATCACTAGGCCATCAGATGTAATGACATACCAATCACTAGGGCCATCAGATGTAATGACATACCCATCACTAGGGCCATCAGATGTAATGACATACCCATCACTAGGCCATCAGATGTAATGACATACCCATCACTAGGGTCATCAGATGTTTTGACATACCCATCACTAGGGCCATCAGATGTAATGACATACCCATCACTAGGGCCATCAGATGTAATGACATACCCATCACTAGGGCCATCAGATGTAATGACATACCCATCACTAGGGTCATCAGATGTAATGACATACCCATCACTAGGGCCATCAGATGTAATGACATACCCATCACTAGGGCCATCAGATGTAATGACATACCCATCACTAGGGCCATCAGATGTAATGACATACCCATCACTAGGCCATCAGATGTAATGACATACCCATCACTAGGGCCATCAGATGTAATGACATACCCATCACTAGGGCCATCAGATGTAATGACATACCCATCACTAGGGTCATCAGATGTTTTGACATACCCATCACTAGGGCCATCAGATGTAATGACATACCCATCACTAGGGCCATCAGATGTAATGACATACCCATCACTAGGGCCATCAGATGTAATGACATACCCATCACTAGGGCCATCAGATGTAATGACATACCCATCACTAGGCCATCAGATGTAATGACATACCCATCACTAGGGCCATCAGATGTAATGACATACCCATCACTAGGGCCATCAGATGTAATGACATACCCATCACTAGGCCATCAGATGTAATGACATACCCATCACTAGGGCCATCAGATGTAATGACATACCCATCACTAGGGTCATCAGATGTAATGACATACCCATCACTAGGGCCATCAGATGTAATGACATACCCATCATGAGGGCCATCAGATGTAATGACATACCCATAATTAGGGCCATCAGATGTAATGACATACCCATCACTAGAGCCATCAGATGTAATGACATACCCATCACTAGGGCCATCAGATGTAATGACATACCCATCACTAGGGCCATCAGATGTAATGACATACCCATCACTAGGGCCATCAGATGTAATGACATACCCATCACTAGGGCCATCAGATGTAATGACATACCCATCACTAGGGCCATCAGATATTATGACATACCCATCATTAGGGCCATCAGATGTAATGACATACCCATCACTAGAGCCATCAGATGTAATGACATACCCATCATTAGGGCCATCAGATGTAATGACATACCCATCACTAGGGTCATCAGATGTAATGAATATCCGTCACTAGGGCCATCAGATGCAATGACAGACCCATCATGAGGGCCATCAGATGTAATGACAAACCAATCACTAGGGCCTAGGGCCCATCACTAGGGCCATCAGAAGTAATGACATACCCATCACTAGGGCCCATCACTAGGGCCATCAGAAGTAATGACATACCCATCACTAGGGCCATCAGATGTAATGACATACCCATCACTAGGGCCATCAGATGTAATGACATACCCATCACTAGGGCCATCAGATATTATGACATACCCATCATTAGGGCCATCAGATGTAATGACATACCCATCACTAGAGCCATCAGATGTAATGACATACCCATCATTAGGGCCATCAGATGTAATGACATACCCATCACTAGGGTCATCAGATGTAATGAATATCCGTCACTAGGGCCATCAGATGCAATGACAGACCCATCATGAGGGCCATCAGATGTAATGACAAACCAATCACTAGGGCCTAGGGCCCATCACTAGGGCCATCAGAAGTAATGACATACCCATCACTAGGGCCATCAGAAGTAATGACATACCCATTACTAGGGCCATCAGATGTAATGACATACCAAGCACTAGGGCCATCAGATGTAATGACATACCCATCACTAGGGCCATCAGATGTTATGACATACCCATCACTAGGGCCATCAGATGTTATGACATACCCATCACTAGGGCCATCAGATGTAATGACATACCCATCACTGTCACTAGGGTCATCAGATGTTTTGACATACCCATCACTAGGGCCATCAGATGTAATGACATACCCATCACTAGGGCCATCAGATGTAATGACATACCCATCACTAGGGCCATCAGATGTAATGACATACCCATCATTAGGGTCATCAGATGTAATGACATACCCATCACTAGGCCATCAGATGTAATGACATAACCATCACTAGGGCCATCAGATGTAGTGACATACCCATCCATAGGGCCATCAGATGTAATGGCATACCCATCACTAGGGCCATCAGATATTATGACATACCCATCACTAGGGCTGTCAAATGTAATGACATACCCATCACTAGGGTCATCAGATGTAATGACATACCCATCACTAGGGCCATGCTAGGAATGATAGAGCTGTTGGAACACGTACCCATCACATGTAATAATATATCTGTACATACATTTGTGTTTCAGAGTTCTTCTGCTAGGAATGATAGAGCTATGTTGGAACACGTACCCGTCGACGGTAGTGAGCAGTTCTTTGTTACACCTGTGTCACGTGGTCATGCTGGTGGGACTGTGGTACAGCCCAGACTACACAATACAGCCAAAGAAGAAGGCAGCAGCACAGAAAATGCATTGAATATCTGTTATTTGTTAGACTATACAGTGTTACCTGTGATAAGGGATCCCCCAAGGGAGGGAAATATAATGAGAGGTCTCACACAGAATGACATTCAAGATAGTTGGTTACTAAATACTGGTTCAGTTATACTGTTGGATAAAAGTTTTATAGGAACAGCTGTAATGAATATTTGGAACAACATTGAAAAGTTGCCATTTTGAATAAGAGAAAAAGGCCTCACTTTAGGATGGTAGTTCATCTAGCTGATGGCCCTGAGGCCTGATTGCAGAGTGCCTGGATTGACTTTTTGGACTCGGTCCTTAATTGTATTTATTTGTGTGCTTTAAGAATGCTTTGAAATAGCTATTGACTAAAATATAATATTAATGGAGAGCTTACACAAACATTTTTATCATGAACTTGCGAAACTTCAGACAGAACAAGTCAGAACTATTTGTGCAGTTATATATGCCAAGGTTCTATATGCCAAGGTTCTATATGCCAAGGTTATATTGCCAAGGTTATATATGCCAAGGTTATATACGCCAAGGTTATATATGCCAAGGTTATATTGCCAAGGTTATATATGCCAAGGTTATATATGCCAAGGTTATATTGCCAAGGTTATATATGCCAAGGTTATATTGCCAAGGTTATATATGCCAAGGTTATATATGCCAAGAACCTTGTGACAGAAGGAGTTACTAGTGTTCTCAATTGTGTGGTTATATTTATATGCCAGTCTATGGAGGTTGTTGAGCTCCATATGTGTATACTATCGTGCCATATTGTTAACATCTGTTTATAAATGATTATATTAAAGGTAACTGGTGCTGGAGTACAATTATTTCTTATGTAGCAATTTTATTTTGTTGGTTGACCTTGCCAGATTTCAAGAATCACCTTGTGCACACACAGAATTGTGCCATTTCTGACCTCCTGTAGGCTTCCGCGTTGATTGCTAGTGACTTTCAAAAGGCAGCAGCACAGAAAATGCATTGAATATCTGTTATTTGTTAGACTATACAGTGTTACCTGTGATAAGGGATCCCCCAAGGGAGGGAAATATAATGAGAGGTCTCACACAGAATGACATTCTAGACAGTTGGTTACTAAATTCTGGTTCAGTTATACTGTTGGATAAAAGTTTTATAGGAACAGCTGAAATGAATATTTGGGTACTACTGAAACAAATTCGGACAAACTACAGGGATCATACAGGCAAGACCAGAGGAAACACAATACTTTTCAAGGACTGTATTGTGTTTTTCAAGGACTGTATTGTGTTTTTCAAGGACTCTTAAAAACCAACTCATCGCACATACTTACCACATAGAGCTATCTTTAGTTTGATTTCTGACTTCATCACTGTCATTAATAAAGTTCACAACTATCTCAGATAAGTAGTGAATGAAAATAGCACAGACAGTAACTTGTCACGTCTATTTACAAGTGTTTTTCTCTCAGCCTACATTTTTCTTATTAACCAGTTTCTCAAGCTTGACATCCTTGACAAGATATTCAGCACCTTCACTATGAAGTTCACAAGTGTCTCATATATGTTCAACAAACTACTACTATACTTTCACCCATAGTGCCAACGTCCATTTCTTTGTCGCAGAGAATACACACAGCCTTGTGTTTATCGGCTGTCTGCCTGACCCATTTATGCTTTGACAACCAGACATGGTTGAATACACACTTCACCATCACAGAAATATTTCTATTTTCCATTTTTCCCAGCAGTGAGAATATAAGTTCCTGTGAAAATATAAACAATGAGAATATAAGATTTATTCTAACCATACAATCCACTATTTCACTGGGAAGTATATAATAATTTCTTTATCAAAGTTATTTCCTCTCGTGTGGATTACTGCTCTCAGGATGATCTGCTGATTGCATTGAAACTGCACATGGATTTTGGAAAATAACCATTAAAGTCGGACTGTTCATGATGTTTATTGTTAACCTTAACAGAGATGATACAGAATTTGTGTCCAGTATTAGTGTTTATTACATTTTCATCGGTGAAAGATTGAGATTTCTCAGTGAAAGAATATTCATAATCGCTAAATATTATTGACCAAGTCTGAAAAAAAAATTAACTAACTGCGACACTGATTTATGACGTCAATACAGTGGTGCGGATGTCGACATCATCCGACAACTTTTAATAACGCGAATAATTTCGGTTAAAATCATGCATCAACTGATTTAAAATGTAATAAATAGATTATTTAACTGATGTGTTTGATTATAGGGAAATCCTTTACTCGATGGAGATGTGTTTTGCTTTTTCACTTACTCTCATACTCTCGTTTTTGAAAAGTACCACACGTCTACCATCTTGTGAAGGATCCTTCACTCGATGGAGTTGTGTTTTGTTTTTTCATTCACTCTCATACTCTCGTTCTTGAAAAGAACCACACGTCTACCATCTTGTGAAGGATTTCCCTATAAATGATCCCAGGAGTTAAATAATCTCTATAAAATATTACCATCAAAATTGCATTAAATCACCTGATGTCCCCAGCTGTTAATAGAAACAGGAGTTTCATTAAAAAATGTATGCTAACTTTTTAAATGGGTTTTCCTTGGATAACATTTGTTAGGCATGAGGTATAGCGATGAAACTTGCAGGGTAGGTAGCTTAGGGCTATTCCATTAAGACATACTGGGGACCCCAGGAAGGCAGTTTATTAAACATCTATGGGTGAACCCTATTTTCGAAATTTGGTTCTTTAAACTCAATTGTGAATCTGGGTGGTGTTCAATATCAAAAGTGCCTTCCTGGGGTCCCATGTATGTTTTATTGGAATAGCCCTTATATAGAAAGGAAGCTTCGGATTGCATTAGGGGTCAAGGTCACAGTTACTAACAAGAGGTCAATGACCTTGAAGCTCTACTGATTGATTTTGATTTCAGGAAGTAGTCGCTACAAACTGTTTTTTTGAAAATCTATTTTTAGCTGTGGTGGCCATCTTGAATTTCCGGCCGACCTGAAAATTTGCTAGGATCAATTAGACATCAAGAGCAACATTCCTGTGAAGTTTCATGAAAATCCGTCAAGTAGTTTCAGAGGGGTAGTCGCTACAAGTTTTCATTATATAACTCTATGTAAACAAAGATGGCCACTGACAGCCATGTTTAACATTGAATCAAAATAATGTTCGACTCCGATAACCATCATGTCATGCTGATCATTTTAGAAAAAGTCCCATATGTAGTCGCTACAAACTTATTTTTTAAAAATCTATTTTTAACTGTGGCAGCCATCTTGAATTTCTGGCCGATCTGAAATTTTGCTAGGATCAATTAGACATCAAGAGCAACATTCCTGTAAAGTTTCATGAAAACCGTCAAGTAGTTTCAGAGGAGTAGTTGCTACAAGTTTTCATTATATAACTCTATGTAAACAAAGATGGCCACTGGCAGCCATGTTTAATGTCGAATCAAAATAATGTTCGACTCGGATAACCATCATGTCATGCTGATCATTTTAGAAAAAGTCCCATATCAATATCACTTATAGTTTTCAAGAAGTAGTCGCTACAAACTTGTATTTTGAAAATCTATTTTTAGCCATGGCGGCCATCTTGAATTTCCGGCCGACCTGAAATTTTGCTAGGATCAATTAGACATCAAGAGCAACATTTTTGTGAAGTTTCATGAAAATCCGTCCAGTAGTTTCAGAGGAGTAGTCGCTACAAGTTTTCATTATATAACTCTATGTAAACAAAGATGGCCACTGGCAGCCATGTTTAATGTTGAATCAAAATAATGTTCGACTCGGATAACCATCATGTCATGCTGATCATTTTAGAAAAAGTCCCATATCAATATCACTTATAGTTTTCAAGACGTAGTCGCTACAAACTTATTTTTTAAAAATCTATTTTTAACTGTGGCAGCCATCTTGAATTTCTGGCCGATCTGAAATTTTGCTAGGATCAATTAGACATTAAGAGCAACATTCCTGTAAAGTTTCATGAAAATCTGCCAAGTAGTTTTTGAGGAGTAGTCGCTACAAGTTTTTACTATATGACTCATGTAAACGAAGATGGCCGCTGGCAGCCACGTTTAACGTCGAATCAAAACAATTTTTGATAAGGACCAACATCATGTCATGCTGATCATTTTAGAAAAAGTCCCATATCAATATCACTTATAGTTTTCAAGAAGTAGTCGCTACAAACTTGTATTTTGAAAATCTATTTTTAGCCATGGCGGCCATCTTGAATTTCCGGCCGACCTGAAATTTTGCTAGGATCAATTAGACATCAAGAGCAACATTTTTGTGAAGTTTCATGAAAATCCGTCCAGTAGTTTCAGAGGAGTAGTCGCTACAAGTTTTCATTATATAACTCTATGTAAACAAAGATGGCCACTGGCAGCCATGTTTAATGTTGAATCAAAATAATGTTCGACTCGGATAACCATCATGTCATGCTGATCATTTTAGAAAAAGTCCCATATCAATATCACTTATAGTTTTCAAGACGTAGTCGCTACAAACTTATTTTTTAAAAATCTATTTTTAACTGTGGCAGCCATCTTGAATTTCTGGCCGATCTGAAATTTTGCTAGGATCAATTAGACATTAAGAGCAACATTCCTGTAAAGTTTCATGAAAATCTGCCAAGTAGTTTTTGAGGAGTAGTCGCTACAAGTTTTTACTATATGACTCTTATGTAAACAAAGATGGCCGCTGGCAGCCACGTTTAACTTCGAATCAAAATAATTTTTGATAAGGACCAACATCATGTCATGCTGATCATTTTAGAAAAAGTCCCATATCAATATCACTTATAGTTTTCAAGAAGTAGTCGCTACAAACTTGTATTTTGAAAATCTATTTTTAGCCATGGCGGCCATCTTGAATTTCCGGCCGACCTGAAATTTTGCTAGGATCAATTAGACATCAAGAGCAACATTTTTGTGAAGTTTCATGAAAATCCGTCCAGTAGTTTCAGAGGAGTAGTCGCTACAAGTTTTCATTATATAACTCTATGTAAACAAAGATGGCCACTGGCAGCCATGTTTAATGTTGAATCAAAATAATGTTCGACTCGGATAACCATCATGTCATGCTGATCATTTTAGAAAAAGTCCCATATCAATATCATTTATAGTTTTCAAGACGTAGTCGCTACAAACTTATTTTTTAAAAATCTATTTTTAACTGTGGCAGCCATCTTGAATTTCTGGCCGATCTGAAATTTTGCTAGGATCAATTAGACATTAAGAGCAACATTCCTGTAAAGTTTCATGAAAATCTGCCAAGTAGTTTTTGAGGAGTAGTCGCTACAAGTTTTTACTATATGACTCTTATGTAAACAAAGATGGCCGCTGGCAGCCACGTTTAACGTCGAATCAAAACAATTTTTGATAAGGACCAACATCATGTCATGCTGATCATTTTAGAAAAAGTCCCATATCAATATCACTTATAGTTTTCAAGAAGTAGTCGCTACAAACTTGTATTTAAAAAATCTATTTTTAGCTTTGGCGGCCATCTTGGATTTCACATCAACATGACTTTTTGCTAGGATCAACTAGACTTCATGGGCAACATTTTTGTAAAGTTTTATGAATATCCATCCAGTAGTTTCAGAGGAGTAGTCGCTACAAATAAAAGTTAACAGACGGACGGACGACGGACGCCGCACCACGGCATAAGCTCTGCTGATCTCTGATCAGTAGAGCTAAAAATAGAAAAACGGTTTCCACTCAATAACTTAAGGAATGAGATATTACAATGAAACTTGCTATGTAGCTAGCTTATATCAAAGGGAAGTTTGGGTTTGCACTTGGGGTCAGGGCCATTTTACTAAAAATAGAAAAACATTGTCCGCTCAATAAATTGTTGGGAATGAGATATTGGAACGAAATTTGTTGTGTTTGTACCTTATATGGAAAGGAACCTTGGGATTGCATTTGGGGTCAGTGTCAATGTTACTAAAAATAGCAAAACAGTTTCCACTCATAACTTAAGGAATGAGATATTAGAATGAAACTTGCTGCGTAGCTTATATCAAAAGGAAGTTGCATTTGAGGTCACCGGGGTCAAGGTCATTGTTACTAAAAATAGAAAAACGGTCTCCGCTTAATTACATAACTTAGGAATGAGATACTTCAACGAAACTTGCTGTGTATGTAGTTTATATTTGCCTTACTAACAATTTTTTCTTTACAGTCCTCATTTACTGTGTATGCATTTATGTTTGTGATTCACATGTCATTCTATTTATTCTGTATTGTACACTGTTTATATCACTTTAATACAACAACTTCAACAACTTCAACAACTTCATTATGTAATTTGCTGTAGAAAAAAACTTTTGTTACATCATTTTCATCTTACCGGTAGTTTAATAGCAATTCATATGGAAAACCTGGTTTTCGTTGAATTTCCACATTTCTTGTTAACTCTTGTGTTTACAAAAAAATAACTGTCTATAAATAAACCATTTGGATCTGCACGCTACCTGTTGTATGCTTAGTGTCAGCGTGATGTATAGGGGATACAATGTAATTAGTACACTGATATTGATTCGGCACAGTGCGTCAAGTTTAATCTTATTCCACTGATTTGATAACATACTTCTCTAAGTTGTAACACTTCCGAGTACTTCGTCAACTGTTCCTGTTTACATTTTAATAAACCTTTAACCCTGCTAGGAGATACAGTATCCTTAAATTGTTGCTACATCTACCATTATACATTATGCTATTTACAGTATGTGATCCAAGATAACTTCTATTCATAGAACTAGTATATGATCTGCTAGATCACAATATTGCTGTTTGGTATTAATAGTTTTACATGAATAATTAACAGGTGATCCTAACAAACATTTAAGTTTCTCATTAATATAACAGTACCATTAATTACTTGATGTATTAAACATACCACCATTGTTTTTATATGGTCATTTCATCATTACAAGATTTACGATGTGCAGTTTTGGCACTTTTTGTCATTTTAAAGTCCCTATCTGGTCATAAACAGGCAAAGTTTACAACAGATGTATACCGTTTCTAAACCTACTGATGACGAGTTACTAGTATATATACAACATATTTTGAAACTCCGAACTCTATAGACACGATATAAACGTCTTTTACCAGACAAGCTAAACACCAAAACGGGAATGTCGAATTAAGAGTTATCAATTCATAATTCATTTTACGCATATTCAGTCTCGGGTATTTAAATAAACTTATACTTTGGATCGACAAATATATATATATTTACTATTTTATAAACTGAACACCTGGATAGAGTTTGGATTAATGATTTTGTAGTGTAATGTTGCCGTTATTTTGCGGGTTAGTGCATTTAATAGCTAAACAATATTTTAAAGTAATCTGACCATTTACAATTGGTAAACAAGCTTGAATTCTGCTCTAGATTAGAATATGTACATGTTCATGATATTTCATACTGAACTAGTGATTTCCTAATATGCATCTAAGGATCAGTTGAAAACTCATTGACATCACTTGATAGAGTAGTATCTACTCTTCCTGAATTAATCTAGTACATGTCATTGTTTGCTTGAATGGTGTTTTACGTTGTTTTTAACACAAGTTAGGCCATATTTGATGGTCGATTTTTAGCTTCACCAGAGTTAGGCCCTCGTTTTGCTGAAAAATGCCATATTAAGCCTTGTGAACACTCTAGTACCTTTATTTATAATTTTATCTTTACCAAACTTCCACAGATTGTTAATATCAATGAAAGCTCTGACAAGTTTGAAAACCAGCCTAATCGGATCAGTAACACTGGAGTTATGGCCCTTGTTTTTTCTCAAAAATGTCATTTTCTGCCTTCACAGGACGAGTTCGAAAACCAGCTAAATTGGGTCAGTAACACCAGAGTTATGGCCTTTTTTCTCCCTGAAAAATGCATTTTCTGCCTTGTGAACACTCTAGCACCTTCATTTATTATTTGATCTTTACCAAACTTGCACAGATTGTTAATTTCAACGAAAGCTCGGAAAAGTTAAAAAAACAGCTATATCGGACCAGGAACACCAGAGTTATGTGCCCTTGAATTATTGAAAAATGTGATTTTCAGCCTTATGAACACTCAAGCGCCTTCATTTGGTATTTGATCTTTCCCAAACTTGGCCAGATTGTTGATATCAATGAAAGCTCGGGCGAGGAGTTTAAAAACCAGCCAGATCGAACCAGTAACACCGGAGTTATGGTTATAGCACTTTTCCAATATTTGGTAATGTACCCTGGAAACCCTAGGGGTCGTGGGTTCAAATCTCTATATTGTTCCCCTCTATAAGAAACCTTATTTCATGGGTTTAAATTTTATTTTTATTTATTCATTTTTTTTAATTTTTAATTTATTTTTTTTCTGATTTTGTTGTTGTTTTTCTCATAAGAAAGCTTGGTTCTTTTTTCAAGAGTTATAGGGAAGAACTTAAAAAACCTTCTTCTATGAAACTACAAGAGATAAAGCTTAATATTTTTTATTTATTATCAGCATATGGATCCTCTACCAAGTTTGTTCAAATTTGACCCCGCCCCAGTGGTCACAGTTATACATCAACTTAAATAGGGAAAAACTTCAAAAATCTTCTCTGAAATTACAGGAGCTATAGGTTTAATATTTTGTATTTATTATCAGCTTATGTTCCTCTAAACAAATTGTTCAAATGGTGACCCTGGTGTCTTATTTGGCCCTGACCCAGGGGTACAGTTTTATATAGACTTATATATAGGGAAACTTTAAAAATCTTCTGAAAACTACAAGTCAAAGGTTTTTTATTTACACTCGGCTTATGGTCCTCTATCAAGTTGTTTGAATGGTGACCCTGGCATCAAATTTGGCCCCTACCCAGGGGTCACATGTTTTACAGTTACATAGGGACAAACTTAAACAAGAGGTCAATGACCTTGAAGCTCTACTGATTGATTTTGATTTCAGGAAGTAGTCGCTACAGACTTGTTTTTTGAAAAATTATTTTTAGCCGTGGCTGCCCTCTTGAATTTCCGGGCGACCTGAAATTTTGCTAGGATCAATTAGACATCAAGAGCAACATTCCTGTGAAGTTTCATGAAAATCCGTCAAGTAGTTTCACAGGAATAGTCGCTACAAGTTTTCATTATATAACTCTATGTAAACAAAGATGGCCGCTGACAGCCATGTTTAACGTCGAATCAAAATAATGTTTGACTCTGATAACCATCATGTCATGCTGATCATTTTACAAAAAGTCCCATATCAATATCACTTAAAGTTTTCAAGACGTAGTCGCTACAAACTTCTTTTTTAAAAAATCTAATTTTAGCTGTGGCAGCCATCTTGAATTTCTGGCCGATCTGAAATTTTGCTAGGATCAATTAAACATTAAGAGCAACATTCCTGTAAAGTTTCGTGAAAATCTGCCAAGTAGTTTCAAAGGATTAGTCGCTACAAATTTTTACAATATAACTCTATGTAAACAAAGATGGCTGCTGGCAGCCATGTTTAACGTTGAATCAAAACAATTTTTGACAAGGACCAACATCATGTCATGCTGATCATTTTAGAAAAAGTCCCATATCAATATCACTTATAGTTTTCAAGAAGTAGTCGCTACAAACTTGTATTTTGAAAATTTATTTTTAGCCATGGCGGCCATGTTGAATTTCCGGCCGACCTGAAATTTTGCTAGGATCAATTAGACATCAAGAGCAACATTCCTGTGAAGTTTCATGAAAATCCATTCAGTAGTTTCAGAGAAGTCGCTACAAAAAAAAGTTTACGGACAGACAGACAGACGGACGGACGACGGACGCCGCACCACGGCATAAGCTCTGCTGATCTCTTATCAGTAGAGCTAAAAATCTTCTTTTCTAAAATTACAAGAGGCAACAGTTTAATATTTTGTATTTACACTCAGCTTATGGTCCTCAACCAAGTTTGTTGAAATGGTGACCCTGTGGTCAAATTTGGCCCCGCATGTGAAAGTTGGTTTGAGTGTTTATATTAACGAAAGTTTGATTTGTTTTAAAGCCAGCCGAACTTCTTGAGCCAAATACATCCCTCCCCCATATTTTGGTGATTGAAGACAGTTTATATATAAAACTAGTTTGATATTGCCATATCTGACACACTATCCTTCTATCCCCACCCACACCCCATGTAGATGCAGACCACCCCATTTTCCTGGGTGGAAGCAGTACTGTATACCTTGACAAGTCAAGCTGCCAGTGGATTCAAACCTGCAGCGGTCAGAGACGAGAATGTTTGAGACACGGCATTTTGATGCATTGTTGTTTCGTCTGTTTGTAAACTTTGTATGTCACCTGTAATAAGTTAATCGTTTTAAAAACATGTGTTCCAATCAAGAGAAAACATTCTATGTATGATTTTTTTATTCAGTTTCAACAAATAATGTTTTAATATAAAGTGATATGTTTTGTACTATTCTGTCAACCTACGCAATACTAAAAATATTATTTACCAGTCTTGTTTGCATTAACAGGTAGGGCGCTTCCATTAAAACATACCTGAGACCCCAGGAAGGCACTTTTGATATTGAACACCACCCCATAGATGCAAAATTGATTTTAAAGAACCAAATTGTGGAAAATAGTGTTCACCCATAGATGTTTAATAAACTGCCTTCTTGGGGTCCCCGGTATGTCTTAATGGAATAGCCCTTATATCGAGTAATGAGACCTAATACCAGTGATTTGGAATATTGAGGAAAAATATTACATGTTACCCAATATTAAAATTGTACATGACTGTGTATCACCAACATAAAATGCATTATTCAGTTTAGGAATTAACACTGCATAATAAAAACCTAAAAAAGTGTAATAACAAGAGCACCGCCAACGGTGCAGACACTCAACTTTGGTGAAATTACAATTGATAAACAAGGTTTCCATCAATTACATACAAGCTTTAACCAAGATTTCTTAAAAGTATAAAAGGGGCCACAATAACATGGGCTACACAAGATGCAACAACAATATGCAAAGTTTCAATCCATTATATAAAGCACTGGCATAAAATCTTTAGGGTTGCAATTGGCCCTGAAAAACAGGATCAGTCAGGAAACAGGAACCACACATATAATTTTATTTGGCCTTACACACACAACCATAGAAATTGCAAGTAACTTTTCATTTTGCCAGTTAAAAAAAATGTTACTGTCGAAATGTTGCCAGTCCAAATTGTCGCTAAATTTGAGCCCTGATATGTGAGACGAGATTGGATACCAGCATCAACAGTAGCGAAAGCTTAACTTGCAAAAGACGTCCATATTTAGGGAAAGTGAGGGAGGCATACCAGAATCTGACACAGACACATGGAAAGTGAGGGAGGCATACCAGAACCTGACACAGACACATGGAAAGTGAGGGAGGCATACCAGAACCTGACACAGACACATGGAAAGTGAGGAAGGCATACCAGAACCTGACACAGACACAGGGAAAGTGAGGGAGGCATACCAGAACCTTACACAGACACATGGAAAGTGAGGGAGGCAAACACTAAATGACCTGACCAGAAACATGGACATTTGAATGGGTTTTACAGCACACCATCACAAAAAGGTTACAGGGCGCCAACAGGAATGAACGTTCCAGGCTCATCCTCCATTTATGTTGAGATAAAATATGCAGAATCGGCCTAGTGTCTTCTCACCTGCAGAGTTCATGCAAATTCTGTTGTAACCACTCCCATTTTACGCTGGAGCCACGATCATTGTTTTCTGCCACCAAACAATACAGGGATTATGATGAAGACCTTTAATGAACATTGAAAGTGGGAAACGCTATGTGACCGGACCACAGACATATGGAAAGTGAGCAAGGCAAACACTAGGTGACCGGACCACAGATACATGAAAAGTGAGCAAAACAAACAATAGATGACTGGCCCACAGACATATGGAAAGTGAGCAAGGCAAACACTAGGTGACCAGACCACAGCTACATGAAAAGTGAGCAAAACAAACAATGGACGACTGGACCACAGACATTGAAAGTGAGGAAGGCAAACAGTAGGTGATCGGACCACAGATACATGAATTGAATTGAATTAGGGTTTTAAGGCGCACCAACACATTACAGGTTATATGGCGCCTAACAGGCATGAACATGCCAGGCTCATCTTCCATGTACATCGAGATAAAATATGGAAAATGGGCCTAGAACCTTCTCACCCTGAACTGCAGAGTTGCTGCAAATTCTATCGTAAAAACTCCATTTACACTGGAGCCACGTTTATTGTTTTCCTGCCACTGCTCTTAGTGATGTGAGCGAGATGGCACCTGAAACAATGCAGGGGTCATGATGAAAACCTTTAATGAGCATGAACAAACAAGAGGCCCAAGAGGGCCTGTGGACGCTCTACTGGCTCAAGATAAAGTTTATGTATAAATGTATAAGGAGCCAAAAGTCTTTCAAAAACCATTCAACCAGAACATGGCAATGACAGGTGCAACTAGGCTTAGTACTGATCATTCTCGCCAAGATCGCTGAAATCTGGCAAAGAGTTCAGAAGAGACTCATCTGGACAAAGTTTGTGTATTAAAACATTTAAAGGGTCACAACTCTGCCAAAAATCATTCAAATATGGCAATGATATGCACAACTAGGCTTGATACTGATCATCCTTGTCAAGTTCCGTCTATATCCAGCCAGGGGTTCAGGAGAACTAGCCCGGAAAAAAATTGTGGTATCAAAAAAAATCCTTTAAAGGGCCATTACTCTGCCAAATATCTGTAAACCGGAACGTGACAATGACATGCACAGCTAGGCTTGGTGCTGATCATCCCTGCAAAGTTTCATTGAAATCTGGCGAGGGGTTCAGGACAAGTAGATCAGACAAAGTTTGTGTATTAAAACCTTTAAAGGGCCATAATTCTGCAAAAAAATCATTTAACCGGAATACGCCAATGATTTGCACAACTAGACATGGAATTGATCATCCCTAAAAAGTTTTGTTTAATCCGGCCAGGGTTCAGGAGAACTAGTCAGAACAAAGTTTGTGTATTAAAACCTTTAAAGGGCTATAACTCTGCCAAAATCATTCAACTGGAACACGGCGACTATGTACAACTAGGCTTGGTACTGATCATCCCTGCAAAGTTTCAATGAAATCCGGTCAAATGAAGGCCCCTTCATCTTAATGAGGCCATGATGTAGTATATTTCAGAAAATCAAGGGCCATGACTCCGATGTAAATGGTCCAATCTGGATGGTTTTCGAACTCGTCCAAGCTTTCATTGATATTAACAATCTGGTAAAGTTTCTTAAAGATCGGATGAAAGATGAAGGCCCTATCGTCTTAACGAGGCAAAATATAGGATTTTTAACTAATTCAAGGGCCATAACCCCACTGTTACTGGTCCAATCTAGCTGGTTTCAGAACTTGACCAATCTTTCATTGATAGGAACAATCTCATAAAGTTTCATAAAGATCGAGGGCCATAAATCATCTGTTACTTGTCCGATATGGCTGGTTTTCGAACTTGTCTGAGCTGTCATTGATATAAACAATCAGTAAAGTTTTGTAAAGATCAGATGAAAGATGAAGGCCCTATCGAATTAACGAGGCAAAATATAGCATTTTTAACTAAATCAAGGGCCATAACTCCGCTGTTACTGGTCCGATCTGGCTGGTCTTCGAAATTGTCCGAGCTTCCGTTTATATAAACAATCTGGAAAAGTTTGGTAAAGATCGAATGAAAGATAAAGGCCTATCGTCTCGAGTCAAAATATAGCATTTTTAACTAAATCAAGGGCCATTACTCCGCTGTTAATGGTCCGATCTAGCTGGTCGTCGAAGGTGTCCGAGCTTTCATTTATATAAACAATCTGGTAAAGATTGGATGAAAGATGAAGGCCCTATTGTTTTAATGAGGCAAAATATAGCATTTTAACGAGGCAAAATATAGCATTTTAACTAAATCAAGTACCATAACTCATCTGTTACTGGTCCGATCTGGCTGGTTTTCGAAATGTCTGAGCTGTCATTAATATAAACAATCGGGTAAAGTTTTGTAAAGATCAGATGAAAGATGAAGGCCCTATCGAATTAACAAGGCAAAATATAGCATTTTTAACTAAATCAAGGGCCATAACTCCGCTGTTACTGGTCTGATCTGGCTGGTCTTCGAAATTGTCCGAGCTTCCATTTATATAAACAATCTGGTAAAGTTTGGTAAAGATCGAATGAAAGATAAAGGCCCTATCGTCTTAACGAGTCCAAAATATAGCATTTTTAACTAAACTAAGGGCCATAACTCCCTGTTAATAGTCCGATCTAGATGGTCCTCGAAGTTGTCCGAGCTTTCATGGATATAAACTATCTGGTAAGTTTGGTAAAGATTGGATGAAAGATGAAGGCCCTACTGTCTGAATGAGGCAAAATATAGCATTTTTAACTAAATCAAGGGCAATAACTCCGTTGTTAATGGTCCGATCTAGTTGGTTTTCAAACTTGTCCGAGCTTTCATTGATATTAACAATCTGTGCAAGTTTGGTAAAGATCAAGTAATAAATGAAGGTGCTAGAGTGTTCACAAGGCTTAATATGGCATTTTTCAGCAAAACAAGGGCCATAACTTCGGTGAAATTATTTCGATCTTGCCGGTTTTCGAACTTGTCCGAGCTTTCATTGATATAAAGACACTGGCAAAGTTAAGTAAAGGTCCGATTAATATTGAAAGCCCTAGAGTGTTCACAAGGCAGAAAATAGCATTTTCCAGAAAAAACAAGGGCCATAACCCAATTTAGCTGATTTTCGAACTTGTCCAAGCGATCATTGGTATAACAATCTGTGCAAGTTTGGTAACGATCAAATAATAAATGAAGGTGCTAGAGTGTTCACAAGGCAGAAAATAGCAATTTTCAGAAAAGACAAGGGCCATAACTCCGGTGTTACCATACCGATATGGCTGGTTTTCGAACTTGTTCGAGCTTTCATTGATATTAACAATCTGTGCAAGTTTGGTAAAGATCAATAATAAATGAAGGTGCTAGAGTGTTCACAAGGCTTAATATGGCATTTTTCAGCAAAACAAGGGCCATAACTCTGGTGAAATTTATCCGATCCGGCTGGTTTTCGAACTTGTCCGAGCTTTCATTGATATAAAGACACTGAAAAAGTTTCGTAAAGATTCGATTAATAATAAAGGCCCTAGAGTGTTCACAAGCCAAAAGTTAACGACGGACGACGGATGACGGACGGACGACGGACAACTCACCATCCCATAAGCTCTTCTGGCCTTCGGCCAGTAGAGTTAAAATGACAAAATGATATGAATGGGGGGCTCCTACCCCTCTGCTTGTGACAGTGTTTTTGCAGTGGTTGTATTCTACCCGGGAACCACACAGATAAATGAAAAGTGAGCAAAACAATAGATAACCGGACAGATATATGGAAAGTGAGCAAGGCAAACACTAGGTGACCAGACCACAGATACATGAAAAGTGAGCAAAACAAACAATAAATGATCGGACCACTATATATGGAAAGTGAGCAAGGCAAACACTAGGTGACCGGACCACAGATACATGAAAAGTGAGCAAAACAAACAATAGATGACTGGACCACAGACAGGAAAGTGAGCAAGGCAACATTAGGTGACCAGACAACAGATACATGAAAAGTGAGCAAAACAAACAATAGTTGACCGGACTACAGACATATGGAAAGTGAGCAAAGCAACACTAGGTGACCCCCAGATACCGGTTTAAAAAATAATTCTTAAATGTCTATTGAAATAGAAATATAAGAAGAAAACAAGAGGTCAATGACCTTGAAGCTCTACTGATTGATTTTGATTTCAGGAAGTAGTCGCTACAGATTTGTTTTTTGAAAATCTATTTTTAACCGTGGCGGCCATCTTGAATTTCCGGCCGACCTGAAATTTTGCTAAGATCAATAAGACATTAAGAGCAACATTCCAGTGAAGTTTCATGAAATCCGTCAGGTAGTTTCAAAGAAGTAGTCGCTACAAGTTTTCATTAT
>JAWPHD010021070.1:0-29441 GCA_037043455.1 Cyrtodaria siliqua | reverse complement strand
GCATATATATTCAGTTCTTACGCATATATATTCAGTTCTTACGCATATATATTCAGTTCTTACGCATATATTTTCAGTTCTTACGCATATACATTCAGTTCTTACACATATATATTCAGTTCTTACACATATATATTCAGTTCTTACACATATATATTCAGTTCTTACGCATATATATTCAGTTCTTACGCATATATATTCAGTTCTTACACATATATATTCAGTTCTTACACATATATATTCCGTTCTTACACATATATATTCAGTTCTTACACATATATATTCAGTTCTTACACATATATATTCCGTTCTTACACATATATATTCAGTTTTTACACATATATTCAGTATTTACACATATATATTCAGTTCTTACGCATATATATTCCGTTCTTACGCATATATATTCCTTTCTTACGCATATAGATTCCGTTCTTACGCATATATATTCAGTTCTTAGGCATATATATTCCGTTCTTAAGCATATATATTCAGTCCTTACACATATATATTCAGTTCTTACACATATATATTCAGTTCTTACGCATATATATTCAGTTGTTACACATATATATTCAGTTCTTACGCATATATATTCCGTTCTTACGCATATATATTCTTTTCTTACGCATAAATATTCCGTTCTTACGCATATATATTCAGTTATTACGCATATACATTCAGTTCTTACACATATATATTCAGTTCTTACACATATATATTCAGTTCTTACACATATATATACAGTTCTTACACATATATATTCAGTTCTTACACATATATATTCAGTTCTTACGCATATATATTCCGTTCTTACGCATATATATTCAGTTCTTACACATATATTCAGTATTTACACATATATATTCAGTTCTTACGCATATATATTCCGTTCTTACGCATATATATTCCTTTCTTACGCATATAGATTCCGTTCTTACGCATATATATTCAGTTCTTAGGCATATATATTCCGTTCTTAAGCATATATATTCAGTCCTTACACATATATATTCAGTTCTTACACATATATATTCAGTTCTTACGCATATATATTCAGTTGTTACACATATATATTCAGTTCTTACGCATATATATTCCGTTCTTACGCATATATATTCTTTTCTTACGCATAAATATTCCGTTCTTACGCATATATATTCAGTTATTACGCATATACATTCAGTTCTTACACATATATATTCAGTTCTTACACATATATATTCAGTTCTTACACATATATATACAGTTCTTACACATATATATTCAGTTCTTACACATATATATTCAGTTCTTACGCATATATATTCCGTTCTTACGCATATATATTCAGTTCTTACGCATATATATTCCGTTCTCATGCATATATATTCCATTCTTATGCATATATATTCCGTTCTTACGCATATATATTCAGTTCTTACACATATATATTCAGTTCTTACACATATTTATTCAGTTCTTACACATATATATTCAGTTCTTACACATATATATTCCGTTCTTACACATATATATTCAGTTCTTACACATATATTCAGTATTTACACATATATATTCAGTTCTTACGCATATATATTCCGTTCTTACGCATATATATTCAGTTCCTACACATATATATTCAGTTCTTACGCATATATATTCAGTTCTTTCGCATATATATTCAGTTCTTTCGCATATATATTCAGTTCTTACGAATATATATTCCGTTCTTACGCATATATATTCAGTTCTTACACATATATCATCATTTCTTACACATATATATTCCGTTCTTACGCATATATATTCCATTCTTACGCATATATATTCCGTTCTTACGCATATATATTCCGTTCTTACGCATATATATTCAGTTCTTACGCATATATATTCAGTTCGTATGCATATATATTCAGTTCTTAAGCATATATTTTAATTTCTTACGCATATACATTCAGTTCTTACACATATATATTCAGTTCTTACACATATATATTCAGTTCTTACACATATATATTCAGTTCTTACGCATATATATTCAGTTCTTACGCATATATATTCAGTTCTTACACATATATATTCAGTTCTTACACATATATATTCCGTTCTTACACATATATATTCAGTTCTTACACATATATATTTAGTTCTTACACATATATATTCCGTTCTTACACATATATATTCAGTTCTTACACATATATTCAGTATTTACACATATATATTCAGTTCTTACGCATATATATTCCGTTATTACGCATATATATTCCATTCTTACGCATATATATTCCGTTCTTACGCATATATATTCAGTTCTTAGGCATATATATTCCGTTCTTAAGCATATATATTCAGTCCTTACACATATATATTCAGTTCTTACACATATATATTCAGTTCGTACGCATATATATTCAGTTCTTACACATATATATTCAGTTCTTACACATATATATTCAGTTCTTACACATATATATTCAGTTCTTACACATATATATTCAGTTCTTACACATATATATTCAGTTCTTACACATATATATTCAGTTCTTATACATATATATTCCGTTCTTACGCATATATATTCAGTACTTACACATATATATTCAGTTCTTGCACATATATATTTAGTTCTTACTCATATATATTCCGTTCTTACTCATATATATTCCGTTATTACACATATATATTCAGTTCTTACACATATATATTCAGTTCTTACACATATATATTCAGTTCTTAAATATATATATTCAGTTCTTACCCATATATATTCTGTTCTTACGCATATATATTCCGTTCTTACGCATATATATTCCGTTTCTACGCATATATTCAGTTCTTACGCATATATTCAGTTCTTACGCATATATACTCCGTTCTTACACATATATATTCAGTTATTACACAGATATATAATCAGTTCTTACACATATATATTCAGTTCTTACACATATATATTCAGTTCTTACGCATATATATTCAGTTCTTACACATATATATTCAGTTCTTACGCATATATATTCAGTTCTTACACATATATATTCCGTTCTTACACATATATATTCAGTTCTTACATATAATATATTCAGTTCTTACACATATATATTCAGTTCTTACACATATATATTCAGTTCTTACGCATATATATTCAGTTCTTACGCATATATATTCCGTTCTTACGCATATATATTCCGTTCTTACGCATATATATTCAGTTCTTACACATATATATTCCGTTCTTAAGCATATATATTCCGTTCTTACGCATATATATTCCGTTCTTACGCATATATATTCCGTTCTTACGCATATATATTCCGTTCTTACGCATATATATTCAGTTCTTAGGCATATATATTCAGTTCTAACGCATATATATTCTGTTCTTATGCATATATATTCCGTTCTTACGCATATATATTCCATTCTTACTCATATATATTCAGTTCTTAGGCATATATATTCCGTTCTTACACATATATATTCCGTTCTTACGCATATATATTCCGTTCTTACACATATATATTCCGTTCTTACGCATATATATTCCGTTCTTACACATATATGTTCAGTTCTTACAAATATATATTCCGTTCTTACGCATATATATTCAGTTCTTACGCATATATTCAGTTCTAACGCATATATATTCAGTTCTTACACATATATATTCAGTTCTTACGCATATATATTCAGTTCTTACACATATATATTCAGTTCTTACACATATATATTCAGTTCTTACACATATATATTCAGTTCTTACACATATATATTCAGTTCTTACGCATATATTTTCCGTTCTTACGCATATATATTCCTTTCTTACGCATGTATATTCCGTTCTTACGAATATGTATTCAGTTCTTAGGCATATATATTCCGTTCTTACGCATATATATTCAGTTCTTACACATATATATTCAGTTCTTACACATATCTTTAGTTCTTACGCATATATATTCAGTTCTTACACATATATATTCAATTCTTACACATAAATAATCAGTTCTTACACATATATATTCAGTTCTTACGCATATATATTCCGTTTTTACACATATATATTCAGTTCTTACACATATATATTCAGTTCTTACACATATATATTCAGTTCTTACACATATCTTTAGTTCTTACACATATATAATCAGTTCTTACACATATATATTCAGTTCTTACACATATATATTCAGTTCTTACACATATATATTCAGTTCTTACGCATATATATTCCGTTCTTACGCATATATATTCTTTTCTTACGCATAAATATTCCGTTCTTACGCATAGATATTCAGTTCTTAGGCATATATATTCCGTTCTTACGCATATATATTCAGTTCTTACACATATATATTCAGTTCTGACACATATATATTCAGTTCTTACGCATATATATTCAGTTCTTACATATATATATTCAGTTCTTACACATATATATTCAGTTCTTACACATATATATTCAGTTCTTACACATATATATTCAGTTCTTACACATATATATTCCGTTCTTACGCATATATATTCAGTTCTTACACATATATATTCAGTTCTTACTCATATATATTCCGTTCTTACGCATATATATTCCGTTCTTACACATAAATATTCAGTTCTTACACATATATATTCAGTTCTTACACATATATATTCAGTTCTTACCCATATATATTCCGTTCATACGCATATATATTCCGTTGTTACGCATATATATTCCGTTTTTACGCATATATTCAGTTCTTACGTATATATTCAGTTCTTACGCATATATACTCCGTTCTTACACATATATATTCAGTTCTTACACATATATATTCAGTTCTTACACTTACACATATATATTCAGTTCTTACACATATATATTCAGTTCTTACACATATATATTCAGTTCTTACACATATATATTCAGTTCTTACAAATATATATTCCGTTCTTACGCTTATATATTCAGTTCTTACGCATATATTCAGTTCTTACGCATGTATATTCAGTTCTTACACAAATATATTCAGTTCTTACGCATATATATTCAGTTCTTACACATATATATTCCGTTCTTACACATATATATTCAGTTCTTACACATAATATATTCAGTTCTTACACATATATATTCAGTTCTTACACATAGATATTCAGTTCTTACACATATATATTCCATTCTTACGCATATATATTCCATTCTTACGCATATATTCAGTTCTTACGCATATATTTTCAGTTTTTACGCATATATATTCAGTTCTTACACATATATATTCAGTTCTTACACATATATATTCAGTTCTTACGCATATATATTCAGTTCTTACACATATATATTCAGTTTTTACACATATTTATTCAGTTCTTACACATATATATTCAGTTCTTACACATATATATTCAGTTCTTACACATATATATTCCGTTCTTACGCATATATATTCAGTTCTTACACATATATATTCAGTTCTTACACATATATATTCAGTTCTTACTCATATATATTCCGTTCTTACGCATATATATTCCGTTCTTACACATATATATTCAGTTCTTACACATATATATTCAGTTCTTACACATATATATTCAGTTCTTACCCATATATATTCCGTTCATACGCATATATATTCCGTTGTTACGCATATATATTCCGTTTTTACGCATATATTCAGTTCTTACATATATATTCAGTTATTACGCATATATACTCCGTTCTTACACATATATATTCAGTTCTTACACATATATATTCAGTTCTTACACTTACACATATATATTCAGTTCTTACACATATATATTCAGTTCTTACACATATATATTCAGTTCTTACACATATATATTCAGTGCTTACACATATATATTCAGTTCTTACAAATATATATTCCGTTCTTACGCATATATATTCAGTTCTTACGCATATATTCAGTTCTTACGCATGTATATTCAGTTCTTACACAAATATATTCAGTTCTTACGCATATATATTCAGTTCTTACACATATATATTCCGTTCTTACACATATATATTCAGTTCTTACACATAATATATTCAATTCTTACACATATATATTCAGTTCTTACACATATATATTCAGTTCTTACACATATATATTTAATTCTTACACATATATATTCAGTTCTTACACATATATATTCAGTTCTTACGCATATATATTCCGTTTTTACACATATATATTCAGTTCTTACACATATATATTCAGTTCTTACACATATATATTCAGTTCTTACACATATATATTCAGTTGTTACACATATATATTCAGTTCCTACGCATATATATTCCGTTCTTACGCATATATATTCTTTTCTTACGCATAAATATTCCGTTCTTACGCATATATATTCAGTTCTTAGGCATATATATTCCGTTCTTACGCATATATATTCAGTTCTTACACATATATATTCAGTCCTGACACATATATATTCCGTTCTTACGCATATATATTCAGTTCTTACACATATATATTCAGTTCTTACACATATATATTCAGTTCTTACACATATATATTCAGTTCTTACACATATATATTCCGTTCTTACGCATATATATTCAGTTCTTACACATATATATTCAGTTCTTACACATATATATTCAGTTCTTACTCATATATATTTCGTTCTTACGCATATATATTCCGTTCTTACACATATATATTCAGTTCTTACACATATATATTCAGTTCTTACACATATATATTCAGTTCTTACCCATATATATTCCGTTCATACGCATATATATTCCGTTGTTACGCATATATATTCCGTTCTTACGCATATATTCAGTTCTTACGTATATATTCAGTTCTTACGCATATATACTCCGTTCTTACACATATATATTCAGTTCTTACACATATATAATCAGTTCTTACACTTACACATATATATTCAGTTCTTACACATATATATTCAGTTCTTACACATATATATTCAGTTCTTACACATATATATTCAGTTCTTACAAATATATATTCCGTTCTTACGCATATATATTCAGTTCTTACGCATATATTCAGTTCTTACGCATGTATATTCAGTTCTTACACAAATATATTCAGTTTTTACGCATATATTTTCAGTTCTTACACATATATATTCCGTTCTTACACATATATATTCAGTTCTTACACATAATATATTCAGTTCTTACACATATATATTCAGTTCTTACACATATATATTCCGTTCTTACACATATATATTCCATTCTTACGCATATATATTCCATTCTTACGCATATATTCAGTTCTTACGCATATATTTTCAGTTTTTACGCATATATATTCAGTTCTTACACATATATATTCAGTTCTTACACATATATATTCAGTTCTTACGCATATATATTCAGTTCTTACACATATATATTCAGTTTTTACACATATTTATTCAGTTCTTACACATATATATTCAGTTCTTACACATATATATTCAGTTCTTACACATATATATTCCGTTCTTACGCATATATATTCAGTTCTTACACATATATATTCAGTTCTTACACATATATATTCAGTTCGTACTCATATATATTCCGTTCTTACGCATATATATTCCGTTCTTACACATATATATTCATTTCTTACACATATATATTCAGTTCTTACACATATATATTCAGTTCTTACCCATATATATTCCGTTCATACGCATATATATTCCGTTGTTACGCATATATATTCCGTTTTTACGCATATATTCAGTTCTTACGTATATATTCAGTTCTTACGCATATATACTCCGTTCTTACACATATATATTCAGTTCTTACACATATATATTCAGTTCTTACACTTACACATATATATTCAGTTCTTACACATATATATTCAGTTCTTACACATATATATTCAGTTCTTACACATATATATTCAGTTCTTACAAATATATATTCCGTTCTTACGCATATATATTCAGTTCTTACGCATATATTCAGTTCTTAAGCATGTATATTCAGTTCTTACACAAATATATTCAGTTCTTACGCATATATATTCAGTTCTTACACATATATATTCCGTTCTTACACATATATATTCAGTTCTTACACATAATATATTCAGTTCTTACACATATATATTCAGTTCTTACACATATATATTCCGTTCTTACACATATATATTCAATTCTTACACATATATATTCAGTTCTTACACATATATATTCAGTTCTTACGCATATATATTCCGTTTTTACACATATATATTCAGTTCTTACACATATATATTCAGTTCTTACACATATATATTCAGTTCTTACACATATATATTCAGTTGTTACACATATATATTCAGTTCTTACGCATATATATTCCGTTCTTACGCATATATATTCCTTTCTTACGCATAAATATTCCGTTCTTACGCATATATATTCAGTTCTTAGGCATATATATTCCGTTCTTACGCATATATATTCAGTTCTTACACATATATATTCAGTTCTGACACATATATATTCAGTTCTTACGCATATATATTCAGTTCTTACACATATATATTCAGTTCTTACACATATATATTCAGTTCTTACACATATATATTCAGTTCTTACACATATATATTCAGTTCTTACACATATATATTCCGTTCTTACGCATATATATTCAGTTCTTACACATATATATTCAGTTCTTACACATATATATTCAGTTCTTACTCATATATATTCCGTTCTTACGCATATATATTCCGTTCTGACACATATATATTCAGTTCTTACACATATATATTCAGTTCTTACACATATATATTCAGTTCTTACCCATATATATTCCGTTCATACGCATATATATTCCGTTGTTACGCATATATATTCCGTTTTTACGCATATATTCAGTTCTTACGTATATATTCAGTTCTTACGCATATATACTCCGTTCTTACACATATATATTCAGTTCTTACACATATATATTCAATTCTTACACTTACACATATATATTCAGTTCTTACACATATATATTCAGTTCTTACACATATATATTCAGTTCTTACACATATATATTCAGTTCTTACAAATATATATTCCGTTCTTACGCATATATATTCAGTTCTTACGCATATATTCAGTTCTTACGCATGTATATTCAGTTCTTACACAAATATATTCAGTTCTTACACATTTATATTCCGTTCTTACACATATATATTCAGTTCTTACACATAATATATTCAGTTCTTACACATATATATTCAGTTCTTACACATATATATTCAGTTCTTACACATATATATTCCATTCTTACGCATATATATTCCATTCTTACGCATATATTCAGTTCTTACGCACATATTTTCAGTTTTTACGCATATATATTCAGTTCTTACACATATATATTCAGTTCTTACACATATATATTCAGTTCTTACGCATATATATTCAGTTCTTACACATATATATTCAGTTTTTACACATATTTATTCAGTTCTTACACATATATATTCAGTTCTTACACATATATATTCAGTTCTTACACATATATATTCCGTTCTTACGCATATATATTCAGTTCTTACACATATATATTCAGTTCTTACACATATATATTCAGTTCGTACTCATATATATTCCGTTCTTACGCATATATATTCCTTTCTTACACATATATATTCAGTTCTTACACATATATATTCAGTTCTTACACATATATATTCAGTTCTTACCCATATATATTCCGTTCATACGCATATATATTCCGTTGTTACGCATATATATTCCGTTTTTACGCATATATTCAGTTCTTACGTATATATTCAGTTCTTACGCATATATACTCCGTTCTTACACATATATATTCAGTTCTTACACATATATATTCAGTTCTTACACTTACACATATATATTCAGTTCTTACACATATATATTCAGTTCTTACACATATATATTCAGTTCTTACACATATATATTCAGTTCTTACAAATATATATTCTGTTCTTACGCATATATATTCAGTTCTTACGCATATATTCAGTTCTTACGCAAGTATATTCAGTTCTTACACAAATATATTCAGTTCTTACGCATATATATTCAGTTCTTACACATATATATTCCGTTCTTACACATATATATTCAGTTCTTACACATATATATTCAGTTCTTACACATATATATTCAGTTCTTACGCATATATATTCCGTTCTTACGCATATATTCAGTTCTTACGCATATATTTTCTGTTTTTACGCATATATATTCAGTTCTTACACATATATATTCAGTTCTTACGCATATATATTCAGTTCTTACGCATATATATTCAGTTCTTACGCATATATATTCCGTTCTTACGCATATATATTCAGTTCTTACGCATAGATATTCAGTTCTTAAACATATATATTCCGTTCTTAAGCATATATATTCCGTTCTTACGCATATATATTCCATTCTTACGCATATATATTCTGTTCTTACGCATATATATTCCGTTCATACGCATATATATTCCGTTTTTACGCATATATTCAGTTCTTACGCATATATTCAGTTCTTACGCATATATACTCGGTTCTTACAAATATATATTCAGTTATTACACAGATATATAATCAGTTCTTAAACATATATATTCAGTTCTTACCCATATATATTCTGTTCTTACGCATATATATTCCGTTTTTACGCATAAATATTCCGTTTTTACGCATATATTCAGTTCTTACGCATATATTCAGTTCTTACGCATATATACTCCGTTCTGACACATATATATTCAGTTATTACACAGATATATAATCATTTCTTACACATATACATTCAGTTCTTACACATATTTATTCCGTTCTTACACATATATATTCAGTTCTTACACATATATATTCAGTTCTTACACATATATATTCAGTTCTTACGCATATATAGTCCGTTCTTACGCATATATATTCCTTTCTTACGCATATATATTCCGTTTTTAAGCATATATTCAGTTCTTACGTATATATTCAGTTCTTACGCATATATATTCCGTTCTTACGCATATATATTCCGTTCTTACGCATAGATATTCAGTTCTTACACATATATATTCCGTTCTTAAGCATATATATTCCGTTCTTACGCATATATATTCCGTTCTAACTCATATATATTCCGTTCTTACGCATATATATTCAGTTCTTACGCATATATATTCAGTTCTTATGCATATATATTCCGTTCTTACGCATATATATTCCGTTCTTACGCATATATATTCAGTTCTTAGGCACATATATTCCGTTCTTACACATATATATTCAGTTCTTACACATATATATTCCGTTCTTACACATATATATTCAGTTCTTACACATATATATTCAGTTCTTACACATATATATTCAGTTTTTACACATATATATTCAGTTCTTACACATATATATTCAGTTCTTACAAATATATATTCCGTTCTTACGCATATATATTCAGTTCTTACGCATATATTCAGTTCTAACGCATACATATTCAGTTCTTACACATATATATTCAGTTCTTACACATATATATTCAGTTCTTACACATATATATTCCGTTCTTACACATATATATTCAGTTCTTACGCATATATATTCCGTTCTTACGCATATATATTCCTTTCTTACGCATATATATTCCGTTCTTACGCATATATATTCAGTTCTTAGGCATATATATTCCGTTCTTACGCATATATATTCAGTTCTTACACATATATATTCACTTCTTACACATATATATTCAGTTCTTACGCATATATATTCAGTTCTTACACATATATATTCAGTTCTTACACATATATATTCAGTTCTTACACATATATATTCAGTTCTTACACATATTTATTCCGTTCTTACACATATATATTCAGTTCTTACACATATATATTCAGTTCTTACACATATATATTCAGTTCTTACACATATATATTCAGTTCTTACGCACATATAGTCCGTTCTTACGCATATATATTCCTTTCTTACGCATATATATTCCGTTTTTACGCATATATATTCAGTTCTTAGGCATATATATTCCGTTCTTACGCATATATATTCAGTTCTTACACATATATATTCAGTTCTTACACATATATATTCAGTTCTTACGCATATATATTCAGTTCTTACACATATATATTCAATTATTACACATATATATTCAGTTCTTATACATATTTATTCAGTTCTTACACATATATATTCAGTTCTTACACATATATATTCCGTTCTTACGCATATATATTCAGTTCTTACACATACATATTCAGTTCTTACACATATATATTCAGTTCTTATTCATATATATTACGTTCTTACGCATATATATTCCGTTCTTACACATATATATTCAGTTCTTACACATATATATTCAGTTCTTACACATATATATTCAGTCCTTACACATATATATTCAGTTCTTAGAAATATATATTCCGTTCTTACGCATATATATTCCGTTCTTACCCATATATTCAGTTCTTACGCATATATATTCAGTTCTTACACATATATATTCAGTTCTTACGCATATATATTCAGTTCTTACACATATATATTCCGTTCTTACGCATATATATTCAGTTCTTACACATATATATTCAGTTCTTACACATATATATTCTGTTCTTACACATAAATATTCAGTTCTTACACATATATATTCAGTTCTTACACATATATATTCAGTTCTTACACATATATATTCAGTTCTTACACATATATATTCAGTTCTTACAAATATATATTCTGTTCTTACGCATATATATTCAGTTCTTACGCATATATTCAGTTCTTACGCATGTATATTCAGTTCTTACACAAATATATTCAGTTCTTACGCATATATATTCAGTTCTTACACATATATATTCCGTTCTTACACATATATATTCAGTTCTTACACATAATATATTCAGTTCTTACACATATATATTCAGTTCTTACACATATATATTCAGTTCTTACACATATATATTCCATTCTTACGCATATATATTCCGTTCTTACGCATATATTCAGTTCTTACGCATATATTTTCTGTTTTTACGCATATATATTCAGTTCTTACACATATATATTCAGTTCTTACGCATATATATTCAGTTCTTACGCATATATATTCAGTTCTTACGCATATATATTCCGTTCTTACGCATATATATTCAGTTCTTACGCATAAATATTCAGTTCTTAAACATATATATTCCGTTCTTAAGCATATATATTCCGTTCTTACGCATATATATTCCGTTCTTACGCATATATATTCTGTTCTTACGCATATATATTCCGTTCTTACGCATATATATTCCGTTTTTACGCATATATTCAGTTCTTACGCATATATTCAGTTCTTACGCATATATACTCCGTTCTTACACATATATATTCAGTTATTACACAGATATATAATCAGTTCTTAAACATATATATTCAGTTCTTACCCATATATATTCTGTTCTTACGCATATATATTCCGTTCTTACGCATATATATTCCGTTTTTACGCATATATTCAGTTCTTACGCATATATTCAGTTCTTACGCATATATACTCCGTTCTGACACATATATATTCAGTTATTACACAGATATATAATCAGTTCTTACACATATATATTCAGTTCTTACACATATTTATTCCGTTCTTACACATATATATTCAGTTCTTACACATATATATTCAGTTCTTACACATATATATTCAGTTCTTACACATATATATTCAGTTCTTACGCATATATAGTCCGTTCTTACACATATATATTCCTTTCTTACGCATATATATTCCGTTTTTACGCATATATTCAGTTCTTACGTATATATTCAGTTCTTACGCATATATATTCCGTTCTTACGCATATATATTCCGTTCTTACGCATAGATATTCAGTTCTTACACATATATATTCCGTTCTTAAGCATATATATTCCGTTCTTACGCATATATATTCCGTTCTAACTCATATATATTCCGTTCTTACGCATATATATTCAGTTCTTAAGCATATATATTCAGTTCTTACGCATATATATTCAGTTCTTATGCATATATATTCCGTTCTTACGCATATATATTCCGTTCTTACGCATATATATTCAGTTCTTAGGCACATATATTCCGTTCTTACACATATATATTCAGTTCTTACACATATATATTCCGTTCTTACACATATATATTCCTTTCTTACGCATATAGTCCGTTTTTACGCATATATTCAGTTCTTACGTATATATTCAGTTCTTACGCATATATATTCCGTTCTTACGCATATATATTCCGTTCTGAATATATATGTGTAAGAACGGAATATATGTGCCTAAGAACTGAATATATATGCGTAAGAACGGAATATATATGCGTAAGAACGGAATATATATGCATAAGAACTGAATATATATGCGTAAGAACTGAATATATATGCTTAAGAACTGAATATATATGCGTAAGAACGGAATATATATGAGTTAGAACGGAATATATTAAAACAGTTCTTACACATATATATTCCGTTCTTACACATATATATTCCTTTCTTACGCATATATATTCCGTTTTTACGCATATATTCAGTTCTTACGTATATATTCGTAATATATACGTAAGAACTGAATATATGCGTAAAAACGGAATATATATGCGTAATAAAGGAATGTATATGTGTAAGAACGGAATATATATGTGTAAGAACTGTTTTAATATATTCCGTTCTAACTCATATATATTCCGTTCTTACGCATATATATTCAGTTCTTAAGCATATATATTCAGTTCTTACGCATATATATTCAGTTCTTATGCATATATATTCCGTTCTTACGCATATATATTCCGTTCTAACTCACATATATTCCGTTCTTACGCATATATATTCAGTTCTTAAGCATATATATTCAGTTCTTACGCATATATATTCAGTTCTTATGCATATATATTCCGTTCTTACGCATATATATTCCGTTCTTACGCATATATATTCAGTTCTTAGGCACATATATTCCGTTCTTACACATATATATTCAGTTCTTACACATATATATTCCGTTCTTACACATATATATTCAGTTCTTACACATATATATTCAGTTCTTACACATATATATTCAGTTTTTACACATATATATTCAGTTCTTACACATATATATTCAGTTCTTACAAATATATATTCCGTTCTTACGCATATATATTCAGTTCTTACGCATATATTCAGTTCTAACGCATACATATTCAGTTCTTACACATATATATTCAGTTCTTACACATATATATTCAGTTCTTACACATATATATTCCGTTCTTACACATATATATTCAGTTCTTACGCATATATATTCCGTTCTTACGCATATATATTCCTTTCTTACGCATATATATTCCGTTCTTACGCATATATATTCAGTTCTTAGGCATATATATTCCGTTCTGACGCATATATATTCAGTTCTTACACATATATATTCACTTCTTACACATATATATTCCGTTCTTACGCATATATATTCAGTTCTTAAGCATATATATTCAGTTCTTACGCATATATATTCAGTTCTTATGCATATATATTCCGTTCTTACGCATATATATTCCGTTCTAACTCACATATATTCCGTTCTTACGCATATATATTCAGTTCTTAAGCATATATATTCAGTTCTTACGCATATATATTCAGTTCTTATGCATATATATTCCGTTCTTACGCATAAATATTCCGTTCTTACGCATATATATTCAGTTCTTAGGCACATATATTCCGTTCTTACACATATATATTCAGTTCTTACACATATATATTCCGTTCTTACACATATATATTCAGTTCTTACACATATATATTCAGTTCTTACACATATATATTCAGTTTTTACACATATATATTCAGTTCTTACACATATATATTCAGTTCTTACAAATATATATTCCGTTCTTACGCATATATATTCAGTTCTTACGCATATATTCAGTTCTAACGCATACATATTCAGTTCTTACACATATATATTCAGTTCTTACACATATATATTCAGTTCTTACACATATATATTCCGTTCTTACACATATATATTCAGTTCTTACGCATATATATTCCGTTCTTACGCATATATATTCCTTTCTTACGCATATATATTCCGTTCTTACGCATATATATTCAGTTCTTAGGCATATATATTCCGTTCTGACGCATATATATTCAGTTCTTACACATATATATTCACTTCTTACACATATATATTCAGTTCTTACGCATATATATTCAGTTCTTACACATATAAATTCAGTTCTTACACATATATATTCAGTTCTTACACATATATATTCAGTTCTTACACATATTTATTCCGTTCTTACACATATATATTCAGTTCTTACACATATATATTCAGTTCTTACACATATATATTCAGTTCTTACACATATATATTCAGTTCTTACGCACATATAGTCCGTTCTTACTCATATATATTCCTTTCTTACGCATATATATTCCGTTTTTACGCATATATATTCAGTTCTTAGGCATATATATTCCGTTCTTACGCATATATATTCAGTTCTTACACATATATATTCAGTTCTTACACATATATATTCAGTTCTTACGCATATATATTCAGTTCTTACACATATATATTCAATTCTTACACATATATATTCAGTTCTTATACATATTTATTCAGTTCTTACACATATATATTCAGTTCTTACACATATATATTCCGTTCTTACGCATATATGTTCAGTTCTTACACATACATATTCAGTTCTTACACATATATATTCAGTTCTTATTCATATATATTCCGTTCTTACGCATATATATTCCGTTCTTACACATATATATTCAGTTCTTACACATATACATTCAGTTCTTACACATATATATTCAGTTCTTACACATATATATTCAGTCCTTACACATATATATTCAGTTCTTAGAAATATATATTCCGTTCTTACGCATATATATTCAGTTCTTACGCATATATTCAGTTCTTACGCATATATATTCAGTTCTTACACATATATATTCAGTTCTTACGCATATATATTCAGTTCTTACACATATATATTCCGTTCTTACGCATATATATTCAGTTCTTACACATATATATTCAGTTCTTACACATATATATTCTGTTCTTACACATAAATATTCAGTTCTTACACATATATATTCCATTCTTACGCATATATATTCCGTTCTTACGAATATATTCAGTTCTTACGCATATATTTTATATTTTTTACGCATATATGTTCAAGTCTTACAAATATATATTCAGTTCTTAGGCATATATATTCAGTTTTTACGCATATATATTCAGTTCCTAGGCATATATATTCCGTTCTTACGCATATATATTCAGTTCTTACACATATATATTCCGTTCTTACACATATATATTCCATTCTTACTCATATATATTCAGTTCTTACACATATATATTCAGTTCTTACAAATATATATTCCGTTCTTACGCATATATATTGAGTTCTTACGCATATATTCAGTTCTAACGCATATATATTCAGTTCTTACACATATATATTCAGTTCTTACGCATATATATTCAGTTCTTACACATATATATTCAGTTCTTACGCATATATTTTCCGTTCTTCCGCATATATATTCCGTTCTTAAGCATATATATTCAGTTCTTACGCATATATATTCAGTTCTTATGCATATATATTCCGTTCTTACGCATATATATTCCGTTCTTACGCATATATATTCAGTTCTTAGGCACATATATTCCGTTCTTACACATATATATTCAGTTCTAACACATATATATTCCGTTCTTACACATATATATTCAGTTCTTACACATATATATTCAGTTCTTACACATATATATTCAGATTTTACACATATATATTCAGTTCTTACACATATATATTAAGTTCTTACAAATATATATTCCGTTCTTACGCATATATATTCAGTTCTTACGCATATATTCAGTTCTAACGCATACATATTCAGTTCTTACACATATATATTCAGTTCTTACACATATATCTTCAGTTCTTACACATATATATTCCGTTCTTACACATATATATTCAGTTCTAACGCATATATATTCCTTTCTTACGCATATATATTCCTTTCTTACGTATATATATTCCGTTCTTACGCATATATATTCAGTTCTTAGGCATATATATTCCGTTCTTACGCATATATATTCAGTTCTTACACATATATATTCACTTCTTACACATATATATTCAGTTCTTACGCATATATATTCAGTTCTTACACATATATATTCAGTTCTTACACATATATATTCAGTTCTTACACATATATATTCAGTTCTTACACATATTTATTCCGTTCTTACACATATATATTCAGTTCTTACACATATATATTCAGTTCTTACACATATATATTCAGTTCTTACACATATATATTCAGTTCTTACGCATATATAGTCCGTTCTTACGCATATATATTCCTTTCTTACGCATATATATTCCGTTTTTACTCATATATATTCAGTTCTTAGGCATATATATTCCGTTCTTACGCATATATATTCAGTTCTTACACATATATATTCAGTTCTTACACATATATATTCAGTTCTTACGCATATATATTCAGTTCTTACACATATATATTCAATTCATACACATATATATTCAGTTCTTATACATATTTATTCAGTTCTTACACATATATATTCAGTTCTTACACATATATATTCCGTTCTTACGCATATATATTCAGTTCTTACACATACATATTCAGTTCTTACACATATATATTCAGTTCTTATTCATATATATTCCGTTCTTACGCATATATAGTCCGTTCTTACACATATATATTCAGTTCTTACGCATATATTCAGTTCTTACGCATGTATATTCAGTTCTTACACAAATATATTCAGTTCTTACGCATATATATTCAGTTCTTACACATATATATTCCGTTCTTACACATATATATTCAGTTCTTACACATAATATATTCAGTTCTTACACATATATATTCAGTTCTTACACATATATATTCAGTTCTTACACATATATAGATCCATTCTTACGCATATATATTCCGTTCTTACGCATATATTCAGTTCTTACGCATATATTTTCTGTTTTTACGCATATATATTCAGTTCTTACACATATATATTCAGTTCTTACGCATATATATTCAGTTTTTACGCATATATATTCAGTTCTTACGCATATATATTCCGTTCTTACGCATATATATTCAGTTCTTACGCATAGATATTCAGTTCTTAAGCATATATATTCTGTTCTTAAGCATATATATTCCGTTCTTACGCATATATATTCTGTTCTTACGCATATATATTCCGTTCTTACGCATATATATTCCGTTTTTACGCATATATTCAGTTCTTACGCATATATTCAGTTCTTACGCATATATACTCCGTTCTTACACATATATATTCAGTTATTACACAGATATATAATCAGTTCTTAAACATATATATTCAGTTCTTACCCATATATATTCTGTTCTTACGCATATATATTCCGTTCTTACGCATATATATTCCGTTTTTACGCATATATTCAGTTCTTACGCATATATTCAGTTCTTACGCATATATACTCCGTTCTGACACATATATATTCAGTTATTACACAGATATATAATCAGTTCTTACACATATATATTCAGTTCTTACACATATTTATTCCGTTCTTACACATATATATTCAGTTCTTACACATATATATTCAGTTCTTACACATATATATTCAGTTCTTACACATATATATTCAGTTCTTACGCATATATAGTCCGTTCTTACACATATATATTCCTTTCTTACGCATATATATTCCATTTTTACGCATATATTCAGTTCTTACGTATATATTCAGTTCTTACGCATATATATTCCGTTCTTACGCATATATATTCCGTTCTTACGCATAGATATTCAGTTCTTACACATATATATTCCGTTCTTAAGCATATATATTCCGTTGTTACGCATATATATTCCGTTCTAACTCATATATATTCCGTTCTTACGCATATATATTCAGTTCTTAAGCATATATATTCAGTTCTTACGCATATATATTCAGTTCTTATGCATATATATTCCGTTCTTACGCATATATATTCCGTTCTTACGCATATATATTCAGTTCTTAGGCACATATATTCCGTTCTTACACATATATATTCAGTTCTTACACATATATATTCCGTTCTTATACATATATATTCAGTTCTTACACATATATATTCAGTTCTTACACATATATATTCAGTTTTTACACATATATATTCAGTTCTTACACATATATATTCAGTTCTTACAAATATATATTCCGTTCTTACGCATATATATTCAGTTCTTACGCATATATTCAGTTCTAACGCATACATATTCAGTTCTTACACATATATATTCAGTTCTTACACATATATATTCAGTTCTTACACATATATATTCCGTTCTTACACATATATATTCAGTTCTTACGCATATATATTCCGTTCTTACGCATATATATTCCTTTCTTACGCATATATATTCCGTTCTTACGCATATATATTCAGTTCTTAGGCATATATATTCCGTTCTGACGCATATATATTCAGTTCTTACACATATATATTCACTTCTTACACATATATATTCAGTTCTTACGCATATATATTCAGTTCTTACACATATATATTCAGTTCTTACACATATATATTCAGTTCTTACACATATATATTCAGTTCTTACACATATTTATTCCGTTCTTACACATATATATTCAGTTCTTACACATATATATTCAGTTCTTACACATATATATTCAGTTCTTACACATATATATTCAGTTCTTACGCACATATAGTCCGTTCTTACTCATATATATTCATTTCTTACGCATATATATTCCGTTTTTACGCATATATATTCAGTTCTTAGGCATATATATTCCGTTCTTACGCATATATATTCAGTTCTTACACATATATATTCAGTTCTTACACATATATATTCAGTTCTTACACATATATATTCAGTTCTTACGCATTAATATTCAGTTCTTACACATATATATTCAATTCTTACACATATATATTCAGTTCTTATACATATTTATTCAGTTCTTACACATATATATTCAGTTCTTACACATATATATTCCGTTCTTACGCATATATATTCAGTTCTTACACATACATATTCAGTTCTTACACATATATATTCAGTTCTTATTCATATATATTCCGTTCTTACGCATATATATTCCGTTCTTACACATATATATTCAGTTCTTACACATATATATTCAGTTCTTACACATATATATTCAGTTCTTACACATATATATTCAGTCCTTACACATATATATTCAGTTCTTAGAAATATATATTCCGTTCTTACGCATATATATTCAGTTCTTACGCATATATTCAGTTCTTACGCATATATATTCAGTTCTTACACATATATATTCAGTTCTTACACATATATATTCAGTTCTTACACATATATATTCTGTTCTTACACATAAATATTCAGTTCTTACACATATATATTCCATTCTTACGCATATATATTCCGTTCTTACGAATATATTCTGTTCTTACGCATATATTTTCAGTTTTTACGCATATATGTTCAAGTCTTACAAATATATATTCAGTTCTTAGGCATATATATTCAGTTTTTACGCATATATATTCAGTTCCTAGGCATATATATTCCGTTCTTACGCATATATATTCAGTTCTTACACATATATATTCCGTTCTTACACATATATATTCCGTTCTTACACATATATATTCAGTTCTTACACATATATATTCAGTTCTTACAAATATATATTCGGTTCTTACGCATATATATTGAGTTCTTACGCATATATTCAGTTCTAACGCATATATATTCAGTTCTTACACATATATATTCAGTTCTTACGCATATATATTCAGTTCTTACACATATATATTCAGTTCTTACGCATATATTTTCCGTTCTTCCGCATATATATTCCGTTCTTAAGCATATATATTCAGTTCTTACGCATATATATTCAGTTCTTATGCATATATATTCCGTTCTTACGCATATATATTCCGTTCTTACGCATATATATTCAGTTCTTAGGCACATATATTCCGTTCTTACACATATATATTCAGTTCTTACACATATATATTCCGTTCTTACACATATATATTCAGTTCTTACACATATATATTCAGTTCTTACACATATATATTCAGATTTTACACATATATATTCAGTTCTTACACATATATATTAAGTTCTTACAAATATATATTCCGTTCTTACGCATATATATTCAGTTCTTACGCATATATTCAGTTCTAACGCATACATATTCAGTTCTTACACATATATATTCAGTTCTTACACATATATCTTCAGTTCTTACACATATATATTCCGTTCTTACACATATATATTCAGTTCTAACGCATATATATTCCTTTCTTACGCATATATATTCCTTTCTTACGCATATATATTCCGTTCTTACGCATATATATTCAGTTCTTAGGCATATATATTCAGTTCTTACACATATATATTCAGTTTTTACACATATATATTCAGTTCTTACACATATATATTCAGTTCTTACAAATATATATTCCGTTCTTACGCATATATATTCAGTTCTTACGCATATATTCAGTTCTAACGCATACATATTCAGTTCTTACACATATATATTCAGTTCTTACACATATATATTCAGTTCTTACACATATATATTCCGTTCTTACACATATATATTCAGTTCTTACGCATATATATTCCGTTCTTACGCATATATATTCCTTTCTTACGCATATATATTCCGTTCTTACGCATATATATTCAGTTCTTAGGCATATATATTCCGTTCTGACGCATATATATTCAGTTCTTACACATATATATTCACTTCTTACACATATATATTCAGTTCTTACGCATATATATTCAGTTCTTACACATATATATTCAGTTCTTACACATATATATTCAGTTCTTACACATATATATTCAGTTCTTACACATATTTATTCCGTTCTTACACATATATATTCAGTTCTTACACATATATATTCAGTTCTGTCACAGGATGACCTTAGTGGTTGGGCTAACTCAGGAAAGAATCAATGACGGTGAATGCATTTACATAAATTTAATGCAACTTTTAAAATATGTTTAATATATATACAATTATCTAAAAAAACAAGCGAATACACAAATGAACTATGAAAAGAATGTTCTCCTGAACGTTTAAGACGTTCTTAGTATTGTTATAAATACTGAATGTCTAAGACACTAAAGTGTTGTTAACGCTATAACAATGTTGATCTAGCGCGATAACTGTGATGCGCGAGAGCTCATGA
Organism: Cyrtodaria siliqua; assembly: GCA_037043455.1. NCBI lineage: Eukaryota > Metazoa > Mollusca > Bivalvia > Adapedonta > Hiatellidae > Cyrtodaria > Cyrtodaria siliqua. Next base: position 6,073 of record JAWPHD010021070.1, on the reverse strand, counting down.
AGATGATGATGCGCGAATTCAATGGATGATTGTCATCAAATGCCTTCTGTAAGGGTTGATGACGCGATGCAATGATAGTTAATCTCCACTGAGATTGTGAATGATATTCCTCCAGTGAGGACTGGTAACGGGCCCACCTTGTGTCCCGGGGGTTGTCGTTAGTAAAACCTGGCTGCGCAGGTACGGGGACCGTCTCCACCGCTTGTAACGTTATTCGTGGAAGCTTAGCTCCACTCCTGGATATCCAAACCTAGATGGCTTATTCCAACCCTGGATGGCTTATATCCTGGATGGCTTATATCCTGGATGGCTTAGGCTGTAATTATACATACGTTTTAGATGTCGGTTGACAAACATAACAATCTTGCATAATTATCATTACCCAAACAAATCATTATTCAATCAATATATGTAAGCTGTACTAATGATTAGTAGCAATGTATACATATTCTACAACGCCATGTATACGCTATGTACGTCGCTGTTAATCAATGCCCTTAATACATGTAATATAAACATGATCAAATTACTCATATATTACACTCACTGAGTTATGCATGCACGCATTTATTCTTGTCACTCATCTCATTGTTAACTAATGTTAACAATCGTGTATTACAATCACTGAATTATACGCCAACGTTAATTAATGCACCTATTATCCACTGTTATCAAATTAATATTGTTTTACAATTAATGATCAATTACCATAATTACATCTAATAAAGTCACTTCAAATCATATGCTAGTCTAAAGTTATGTTTGAGAAACATCAATGCTAACCGGATGTCGTAACCGCCAAACAAGATGGCGCCGCCCACTGAATACAAATATACGATAAAAGTTTGATAAAACTACTAACCACATGTTGCCTGTGAAATTTGCCGTCCAATCTCTGTTCCAACAAAGTACTATCGATTATCCCGGCGATAGCTAGAAGACAATGGCATTTATAGCAAACATTACGCCCAAATCATTATTTCCCCCGTTCAGTCCGTGACAAACGTGGCTAAATCTACAGTATTGAATCAACACGAGAGGCCCCTTATACAATTTTGCCGTTTAAGGAAAATTTACCTATACGTTTACATGCATTAGCACAAAACTAAACTTATGACACGGCCTCTCTGGCGGCCACTTAAAATGTGCACGCTTTTACGTGTTACATGAATAGATCATGAATATGGTGAAATTGTTTCAACTCGAACAATAGATTTTGGGTGTAACCGATACAAGAGCTATATACGACCAGTACGCTCTACCCGTGACATTTTGTGACAACATCTCCCCACTTAAAGAAAGTGCTACACTTTTAAAATTCAACAAAATGATAATATTTACACGTTAAGAAACTATTAATTCTTCTGAGCAAACGAGCGACAAAACGTACAAGCTGATCGCTCAATCGCTTGAGTATGTTATCTATTACCACTGCAGTTATAACCTAACTATAATATGTAATTACAATTTCAACACTATTCTACAATTGTACACTACCCTGTCGTAACATATACTACTATTGTACAATACACTGCAATACACTATTGTATTAAACCGGTCATTATGTGCGGCGACTTAAATAGTCTGCCCCAATATTGTGCTTTCCACGATCTATTACACCGACTTTACGGTTACTAATAACACTACTTCCTGTCACTACAAGAACTCCAACTTTACACATTGCATCCATCGCATTACCAGTATACTGTTTGCGAAATGGAGTAGGGTCTCTCGTTTCCCTAATCGGCTTTGCTAAAGTGTGCTTAAAGCTACACTGCACTACATCTGTTGGTCTCGACTTATCGGACCGAACAGTACTACACTCAGAGTCTAAACGACTTACCTCTCGTTTCTCTGCTACACTATGCATGCCCGATATGTCTACATCGGCTGCTGTTTCCTTACCTACACTAGTGGGAGAATACATGGGACAAGTGTCCTCACTACTGTCTTCCTCACTATCCTCAATAACTGCAACATTAACTACGGTTAACACCCTTTGTTGCACATTATCGGTTCTACTGATATACTCTTTCAGCATATTCGCATGAAAGGTCTTTAACTTTCCGTTTATCTGGATACGGTAATCCATGGTGTTCACTATCCCTCTAACGTAAAACGGACCTTTCCATTGTAATAACAACTTGTTATTGTCGGTCGGGAGTAACAGTAACACCTGGTCATCTATCTTAAACTTCCTAGCTCTAGCTTTTTGGTCATAGTACCGTTTATACTTGGTACTTGCCTTAACTAACTGACTTTGAGCTATCTTACAAGTCTCCTCTAGTTTCTCCTTCAGATCTAAAACATACTGATATGTAGTCTTAACCTCATCACTATCTACTTCACCTGCCCACATCTCTCTAAGAATCCTCATGGGACCTCTAACTGACCTACCGTACAATAACTCAAACGGTGAAAATCCTAAACTTTCTTGTGGAACCTCTCTAAATGCAAACAATAAAGCATTGAGATACTTGTCCCAATCTTTGGGTCTCTCGGTACACATACGCCGTAACATTTGCTTTAACGTCCCGTTAAATCGTTCGACTAACCCGTTACACATAGGGTGATATGGTGTTGTCATGATTTGACGCAAAGACAATAACCTGCTTACTTCAGCCATAAGTTCTGACGTAAACTGTGACCCACAATCAGTCAGCATTTCCTCTGGTACACCTAGCCTACTGAACATATCAACTAATGCCTCAGCTACTCTCTCAGTTTCAATTGAGGGCAATGCTACTGCCTCCGGATACCTAGTTGCATAGTCTACCATGGTTAAAATGTACCTATTTTTCCTATCCGACACTGGAAAAATTGGTCCAACTATGTCTACGGCTACCCGCTTAAATGGTGTATCTATCAGTGGCATCTGACCTAAATGTACTTTGGTCACTCGACCTTTTGGTACTGTCCTTTGGCATACATCGCAGGACCTACAATACCTAGTTACATCTCCACTAACGCCTGGCCAATAAAATTCTGCCAATACTCTATCCGACGTTTTCTTTACGCCTAAATGACCTCCCATAATCGACTCATGAGCTACCTTAAGCACTGTCGTTCTATACTGGGTAGGTACCACTAATTGGTGAAACTGTCTACTACCACTATCTTCAAATTCTCTGTACAATAACCTATTCTTATGTACAAACTTACAACTACCGGACCCTTTACACTTCTTCACTACACCGTCCTTGGCCTTCACTTTACAAGGACCTAATGACTCGTCTTGAGTTTGTGCTTCTATAAACTCCGCTTTAGATATGTCACCTACGGCTGCAGGAACCTTTAATTTTCTATAAGCCTGAGCTTGCTTCTGAACCTGCGCTCTAGTCTCTACGGCATTACTTATGCTACTTCTAAAATCGGACATTACCGGAAGTGCTGAACCATCTATGTTCCCTATCGTTAAATCATACATCGGGTCATCCATACATAGTGCCTCTGTAGTCCCTTTAAAGAAAGGTGTATCTACATCTATTCTCGCTATTGGCACGTGCTCTACCGACTTATTTAGCAACATACACGGTGACTGTTTACCTACCAACTGGTCATCCGTAACTAAACTACGCCTAACTACCACACCTGTACAACCTGTATCCCTCATTACAATTACGTCCGTGCCATTCACTCTACCATCTGCCGTTGGAAGATTTGCATACGGAAAGAGACATGTTCCGATCTTCGTCATTACACCATCCGCTTTAACACAACAGCTACTACTCTCGGTTTTAATAACCGGACTATTACTACCTCTGCCTCTACCTCTACCTCGGTTTTGACCACCTCGACCTCTACCGAAATTCCATGGGTTGTTAAAACCTTGGTTCTGATTCCCTACATTGTTGTCCACTCTACTATTGTCACTAAAGTTGTCTACGACAGCGGACACTTTCACCGCTTTCCTACACTCATGTGAAGCATGATTCCCATTACAGTGACGACAACGAATAAAAGGTCTACCTATGTTACCACTATTGCTACCTCCTCTAGCACCCATCGAACTTCCTCCACCTCTATAGTTTCCACTCTGGCCTTTCTGTTTATGATCGTCCCCTTGCCTATCTCTAAAAGTTCTGTCTTTCGACACTACATTATGAGCTCCACCTCTAGCCTCGGCAAACTGATCTGCTTGTGTTGCCATTTCTCCTACACTAGCTAATTTTCTTTCTTTCAGAAATAAGAACAGATCTCTACTACAAACATTGAATAGCTGGTCCCGCAACAAGAAATCTATGAGGCCCTGATAAGTCTGCGCTACCTTCCCTAACTCTAACCACCTATCTAAGTAATTTCTAGACCGACTAATAAACTGAATAAATGACTCGCCTTTCTCAGGCAGACAAGCTCTAAATCGCTTTCTAAAACCTTCTTCAGTTAGCTCAAATCTCTTTAAAAGAGCATCCTTTAACTTGTCATAGTCAAGAGCATCTACACTAGGTAATCTAGAAAATACATCTAAGGCCTTGCCTCTTAATAACGCACTTAAATGAACTGCCCACTTATCTTTGGTCCATTCCTGTAACTCAGCATAACGCTCGAACCGTAACAAGTAACTGTCCATGTTATCTTTGTCAGCATCAAAGTATGGTAACTTCGAACCTTTTAACTTCCCAGAATAACTATCTTTCCCTTCAGTTTTACTTTCCTTACTATGTGTCTTAGCTGCTTCCAACTCTAAAGCTAACTTATGCTCAAACTCTTTTTGCTCCCTTTCCATTATCATCTTAGCCTTAGCTAGTCTACCATCTGTTTCGAACCTCTCATGTTCTAACTCTTGCTTCTCCTTTACTATTCTACTTTCTAATTCTACCTTCTCTTTATCATCATCTCGCTTCTCTTTAGCTAACCTAGCTTCTAATTCTAGCTTCTCTGTGGCTAGTCTACTTTCTAATTCTACCTTCTCTGTGGCTAGTCTACTTTCTTCATCTCGCTTCTCTTTAGCTAACCTACTTTCGAATTCTAGCTTCTCTTTAGCTATTCTACTTTCTTCATCTCTTTCCTGCTTTGCTAATTCTCTTTCCTTAAGTCTAAATTCCCTTTCCCTAGCCTGTTCGTCTTTAACAAAGGTTCTAAGCTCCTCTCCAGCATACCCTAACTCCTTTCCCATTTCCGTAAGATCCTTTATGGACGTCATGTCTATGGACATTGTGGACTACTAACTACAATAATTACAATACACACGTCACTAATAATTCTACTCACCTAACTACTAATGGTAAGTCACTGTGTCCTCAGTAAATACCTGGGCATCATCATAGGACAAGTTACATACACATTTGTACTAGCGCTAACTACTAACGGTTATGTATAGATAGTATCTAGCTTCCACAAAACATATACACTACATAAAATATCTATATTTGATATTGGACATAAACCTTAAACCATCATCAAAATGTGTATAACATGTACATGTATATTTACTTCTCCCATTAATAAAAGTATACTCGAGTGTCACAACATGAGTAGAACGTCTTGTTCGCCAACCTAATTGGATACTATGTGTATATCAAGGGAGGTAAAACAAACACCCAAATTATTGAGCAAAAGTGCCTCAGACCCACTCGTGTAGACCACTGCGACCTCGCGCCAAGGAAAGAACGGACAAAACAACAGTTTGGACTCACCCTACCCTTGTCGTGTCTTGACCTGTCTTCCAAGCTGTGGCCGTGATCGTCGACAGTCGCCTTAATGGATCAGAGGGTGGTACACAATTCTAAAATAATAAGTAGAGATTTAGTATATCATAATAAAGATCACTTATTGATTCTTTCCCTCCGTAGTCGCCCAAAATCCCACTTCTGACACCAGTTGTCACAGGATGACCTTAGTGGTTGGGCTAACTCAGGAAAGAATCAATGACGGTGAATGCATTTACATAAATTTAATGCAACTTTTAAAATATGTTTAATATATATACAATTATCTAAAAAAACAAGCGAATACACAAATGAACTATGAAAAGAATGTTCTCCTGAACGTTTAAGACGTTCTTAGTATTGTTATAAATACTGAATGTCTAAGACACTAAAGTGTTGTTAACGCTATAACAATGTTGATCTAG
>JAWPHD010021069.1:0-29442 GCA_037043455.1 Cyrtodaria siliqua | reverse complement strand
AAATACTGAATATATATGCGTAAGAACTGAATATATATGCGTAAGAACTGAATATATATGTGTAAGAACTGAATATATATGTGTAAGAACTGAATATATATGCGTAAGATCGGAATATATATGCGTAAGAACTGAATATATATGCGTAAGAACGGAATATATATGTGTAAGAACTGAATATGTATGTGTAAGAACGGAATATATATGCGTAAGAATGGAATATATATATGTAAGAACTGAATATATATGTGTAAGAACTGAATATATATGTGTAAGAACTGAATATATATGTGTAAGAACTGAATATATATTTGTAAGAACGGAATATATATGCGTAAGATCGGAATATATATGCGTAAGAACTGAATATATATGCGTAAGAACGGAATATATATGCGTAAGAACGGAATATATATGTGTAAGAACTGAATATATATGCGTAAGAACTGAATATATATGCGTAAGAACTGAATATATGCGTAAGAACTGAATATATATGCGTAAGAACTGAATATATATGCGTAAGATCGGAATATATATGTGTAAGAACTGAATATATATGTGTAAGAACGTAATATATATGCGTTAGAATGGAATATATATGTGTAAGAACTGAATATATATGTGTAAGAACTGAATATATATGTGTAAGATCTGAATATATATGCGTAAGAACTGAATATATATGCGTAAGAACTGAATATATGCGTAAGAACAGAATATATATGCGTAAGAACTGAATATATATGTTTAAGAACTGAATATATATGTGTAAGAACTGAATATATATGCGTAAGAACGGAATATATATGTGTAAGAACTGAATATATATGCGTAAGAACGGAATATATATCTGTAAGAACTGAATATATATGTGTAAGGACTGAATATATATGTGTAAGAACTGAATATATATGTGTAAGAACTGAATATATATGTGTAAGTACTGAATATATATGTGTAAGAACTGAAAATATATGTGTAAGAACTGAATATATATGCGTAAGAACGGAATATATATGTGTAAGAACTGAATATATATGCGTAAGAACGGAATATATATGTGTAAGAACTGAATATATATGTGTACGAACTGAATATATAAGCGTAAGAACTGAATATATATGCGTAAGAATGGAATATATATGCGTAAGAACGGAATATATATGCGTAAGAACGGAATATATATGCGTAAGATCGGAATATATATGCGTAAGAAAGGAATACATATGTGTAAGAACTGAATATATATGTGTAAGGACGGAATATATATGCGTAAAAATGGAATATATATGTGTAAGAACTGAATATATATGTGTAAGAACGGAATATAGATATGTAACAACTGAATATATATGTGTAAGAACTGAATATATATGTGTTAGAACGGAATATTTATGTGTAAGAACTGAATATATATGTGTATGAACTGAATATATATGAGTAAGAACTGAATATATATGTGTAAGAACTGAATATATATGTGTAAGAACTAAATATATATGTGTAAGAACTGAATATATATGTGTAAGAACTGAATATATATGAGTAAGAACGGAATATATATGCGTAAGAACGGAATATATATGTGTAAGAACTGAATATATATGTGTAAGGACGTAATATATATGCGTAAGAATGGAATATATATGTGTAAGAACTGAATATATATGTGTAAGAACGGAATATATATCTGTAAGAACTGAATATATATGTGTAAGAACTGAATATATATGTGTTAGAACTGAATATATATGTGTAAGAACTGAATATATGCGTAAGAACTGAATATATATGCGTAAGAACTGAATATATATGTGTAAGAACTGAATATATATGTGTAAGTACTGAATATATATTTGTAAGAACTGAATATATGTGAAAGAACTGAATATATATGCGTAAGAACGGAATATATATGTGTAAGAACTGAATATATATGCGTAAGAACGGAATATATATGTGTAAGAACTGAATATATATGTGTACGAACTGAATATATATGCGTAAGAACTGAATATATATGCGTAAGAATGGAATATATATGCGTAAGAACGGAATATATATGCGTAAGAACGGAATATATATGCGTAAGATCGGAATATATATGCGTAAGAACGGAATATATATGCGTAAGAACTGAATATATATGTGTAAGAACTGAATATATGCGTAAGAATGGAATATATATGCATAAGAACGGAATATATATGCGTAAGAACGGAATATATATGCGTAAGATCGGAATATATATGCGTAAGAACGGAATATATATGTGTAAAAACTGAATATATATGTGTAAGGACGGAATATATATGCGTAAGAAAGGAATATATATGTGTAAGAACTGAATATATATGTGTAAGAACGGAATATAGATATGTAAGAACTGAATATATATGTGTAAGAACTGAATATATATGTGTTAGAACGGAATATATATGTGTAAGAACTGAATATATATGAGTAAGAACGGAACATATATGCGTAAGAACTAAATATATATGCGTAAGAACGGAATATATATGCGTAAGAACGGAATATATATGCGTAAGAACGGAATATATATGTGTAAGAACTGAATATATATGTGTAAGAACTGAATATATATGTGTAAGAACTGAATATATATGAGTAAGAACGGAACATATATGGGTAAGAACTAAATATATATGTGTAAGAACGGAATATATATGCGTAAGAACGGAATATATATGCGTAAGAACGGAATATATATGCGTAAGAACGGAATATATATGCGTAAGATCGGAATATATATGTATTAGAACTGAATATATATGTGTAAGAACGGAATATATATGCGTAAGAATGGAATATATATGTGTAAGAAATAAATATATATGTGTAAGTACTGAATATATATATGTAAGAACTGAATATATATTTGTAAATACTGAATATATATGCGTAAGAACTGAATATATATGCGTAAGAACTGAATATATATGTGTAAGAACTGAATATATATGTGTAAGAACTGAATATATATGCGTAAGATCGGAATATATATGCGTAAGAACTGAATATATATGCGTAAGAACGGAATATATATGTGTAAGAACTGAATATGTATGTGTAAGAACGGAATATATATGCGTAAGAATGGAATATATATATGTAAGAACTGAATATATATGTGTAAGAACTGAATATATATGTGTAAGAACTGAATATATATGTGTAAGAACTGAATATATATTTGTAAGAACTGAATATATATGCGTAAGATCGGAATATATATGCGTAAGAACTGAATATATATGCGTAAGAACGGAATATATATGCGTAAGAACGGAATATATATGTGTAAGAACTGAATATATATGCGTAAGAACTGAATATATATGCGTAAGAACTGAATATATGCGTAAGAACTGAATATATATGCGTAAGAACTGAATATATATGCGTAAGATCGGAATATATATGTGTAAGAACTGAATATATATGTGTAAGAACGTAATATATATGCGTTAGAATGGAATATATATGTGTAAGAACTGAATATATATGTGTAAGAACTGAATATATATGTGTAAGAACTGAATATATATGTGTAAGAACTGAATATATATGTGTAAGAACTGAATATATATGTGTAAGAACTGAATATATATGCGTAAGATCTGAATATATATGCGTAAGAACTGAATATATATGCGTAAGAACGGAATATATATGTGTAAGAACTGAATATATATGTGTAAGAACGTAATATATATGCGTAAGAATGGAATATATATGTGTAAAAACTGAATATATATGTGTAAGAACGGAATATATATGCGTAAGAATGGAATATATATGTGTAAGAAATAAATATATATGTGTAAGAACTGAATATATATGTGTAAGAACTGAATATATATTTGTAAATACTGAATATATATGCGTAAGAACTGAATATATATGTGTAAGAACTGAATATATATGTGTAAGAACTGAATATATATGTGTAAGAACTGAATATATATGTGTAAGAACTGAATATATGCGTAAGATCGGAATATATATGCGTAAGAACTGAATATATATGCGTAAGAACGGAATATATATGTGTAAGAACTGAATATATATGTGTAAGAACGGAATATATATGCGTAAGAATGGAATATATATGTGTAAGAACTGAATATATATGTGTAAGAACTGAATATATATGTGTAATAACTGAATATATATGCGTAAGAACGGAATATATATGTGTAAGAACTGAATATATATGCGTAAGAACGGAATATATATGTGTAAGAACTGAATATATATGTGTACGAACTGAATATATATGCGTAAGAACTGAATATATATGCGTAAGAATGGAATATATATGCGTAAGAACGGAATATATATGCGTAAGATCGGAATATATATGCGTAAGAACGGAATATATATGCGTAAGAACTGAATATATATGTGTAAGAACTGAATATATGCGTAAGAATGGAATATATATGCGTAAGAACGGAATATATATGCGTAAGAACGGAATATATATGCGTAAGAACGGAATATATATTCGTAAGAACGGAATATATATGTGTAAGAACTGAATATATATGTGTAAGGACGGAATATATATGCGTAAGAATGGAATATATATGTGTAAGAACTGAATATATATGTGTAAGAACGGAATATATATCTGTAAGAACTGAATATATATGTGTAAGAACTGAATATATATGTGTTAGAACTGAATATATATGTGTAAGAACTGAATATATATGTGTAAGAACGGAATATATATGTGTAGGTACTGAATATATATGTGTAAGAACTGAATATATATGTGTAAGAACTGAATATATATGCGTAAGAACGGAATATATATGTGTAAGAACTGAATATATATGCGTAAGAACGGAATATATATGTGTACGAACTGAATATATATGCGTAAGAATGGAATATATATGCGTAAGAACGGAATATATATGCGTAAGATCGGAATATATATGCGTAAGAACGGAATATATATGCGTAAGAACTGAATATATATGTGTAAGAACTGAATATATGCGTAAGAATGGAATATATATGCGTAAGAACGGAATATATATGCGTAAGAACGGAATATATATGCGTAAGAACGGAATATATATGTGTAAGAACGGAATATATATGTGTAAGAACGGAATATATATGTGCAAGGACGGAATATATATGCGTAAGAATGGAATATATATGTGTAAGAACTGAATATATATCTGTAAGAACTGAATATATATGTGTAAGAACTGAATATATATGTGTTAGAACTGAATATATATGTGTAAGAACTGAATATATATGTGTAAGAACTGAATATATATGCGTAAGAATGGAATATATATGCGTAAGAACGGAATATACATGCGTAAGAACGGAATATATATGCGTAAGAACGGAATATATATGCGTAAGAACGGAATATATATGTGTAAGAACTGAATATATATGTGTAAGGACGGAGTATATATGCGTAAGAATGGAATATATATGTGTAAGAACTGAATATAGATGTGTAAGAACGGAATATATATCTGTAATAACTGAATATATATGTGTAAGAACTGAATATATATGTGTTAGAACTGAATATATATGTGTAAGAACTGAATATATATGCGTAAGATCGGAATATATATGCGTAAGAACGGAATATATATGCGTAAGAACGGAATATATATGTGTAAGAACTGAATATATATGCGTAAGAACTGAATATATATGCGTAAGCTGAATATATATGTGTAAGAATTGAATATATATGCGTAAGATCGGAATATATATGTGTAAGAACGGAATATATATGCGTAAGAACGGAATATATATGCGTAAGAACGGAATATAATTGTAAGAACTGAAGATATATGTTTAAGAACTGATATATAAGTGTACGAACTGAATATATATGTGTAAGAACTGAATATATATGCGTAAGAACGGAATATATATGCGTAAGAACGGAATATATATGCGTAAGAACTGAATATATATGTGTACGAACTGAATATATATGCGTAAGAACTGAATATATATGCGTAAGAATGGAATATATATGCGTAAGAACGGAATTAATATGCGTAAGAACGGAATATATATGCGTAAGATCGGAATATATATGCGTAAGAACTGAATATATGCGTAAGAATGGAATATATATGCGTAAGAACGGAATTTATATGCGTAAGAACGGAATATATATGCGTAAGAACGTAATATATATGCGTAAGAACGGAATATATATGCGTAAGAACTGAATATATATGTGTAAGAACTGAATATATATGTGTAAGAACTGAATATATATGCGTAAGAACGGAATATATATGCGTAAGAACTGAATATATATGTGTAAGAACTGAATATATATGTGTTAGAACTGAATATACATGTGTAAGAACTGAATATATATGCGTAAGATCGGAATATATATGCGTAAGAACGGAATATATATGCGTAAGAACGGAATATATATTTGTAAGAACTGAATATATATGTGTAAGAACTGAATATATATGTGTAAGAACTGAAAATATATGCGTAAGAACGGAATATATATGAGTTAGAACGGAATATATATGCGTAAGAACGGAATATATATGCGTAAGAACGGAATATATATGCGTTAGAACGGAATATATATGTATTAGAACAGAATATATATGTGTAAGAACGGAATATATATGCGTAAAAATGAAATATATATGTGTTAGAAATAAATATATATGTGTGAGAACTGAATATATATGTGTAAGAACTGAATATATATGTGTAAATACTGAATATATATGCGTAAGAACGGAATATATATGTGTAAGAACTGAATATATATGTGTAAGAACTGAATATATATGTGTAAGAACTGAATATATATGTGTAAGAACCGAATATATATGTGTAAGAACTGAATATATATGTGTAAGAACTGAATATATATGCGTAAGAACTGAATAGATGCGTATGAACTGAATATATATGCGTAAGAACTGAATATATATGTTTAAGAACTGAATATATATGTGTAAGAACTGAATATATATGCGTAAGAACGGAATATATATGTGTAAGAACTGAATATATATGCGTAAGAACGGAATATATATGTGTAAGAACTGAATATATATGTGTACGAACTGAATATATATGCGTAAGAACGGAATATATATGCGTAAGAACTGAATATATATGCGTAAGAACGGAATATAGATATGTAAGAACTGAATATATATGTGTAAGAACTGAATATATATGTGTTAGAACTGAATATATATGTGTAAGAACTGAATATATATGTGTAAGAACTGAAAATATATGCGTAAGAATGGAATATATATGCGTAAGAACGAAATATATATGCGTAAGAACTAAATATATATGCGTAAGAACGGAATATATATGCGTAAGAACGGAATATATATGCGTAAGAACGGAATATATATGTGTAAGAACGGAATATATATGTGTAAGAAATGAATATATATGTGTAAGAACTGAATATATATGAGTAAGAACGGAATATATATGCGTAAGAACTAAATATATATGCGTAAGAACGGAATATATATGCGTAAGAATGGAATATATATGTGTAAGAAATAAATATATATGTGTAAGAACTGAATATATATGTGTAAGAACTGAATATATATGTGTAAATACTGAATATATATGCGTAAGAACTGAATATATATGTGTAAGAACGGAATATATATGCGTAAGAACGGAATATATATATGCGTAAGAACGGAATATATATGTGTAAGAACTGAATATATATGCGTAAGAATTGAATATATATGCGTAAGCTGAATATATATGTGTAAGAACTGAATATATATGCGTAAGATCGGAATATATATGCGTAAGAACGGAATATATAAGCGTAAGAACGGAATATATATGCGTAAGAACGGAATATAATTGTAAGAACTGAAGATATATGTGTAAGAACTGAATATATAAGTGTAAGAACTGAATATATATGTGTAAGAACTGAATATATATGCGTAAAACGGAATATATATGCGTAAGAACGGAATATATATGCGTAAGAACTGAATATATATGTGTAAGAACTGAATATATGCGTAAGAATGGAATATATATGCGTAAGAACGGAATATATATGCGTAAGAACGGAATATATATGCGTAAGAACGGAATATATGTGTAAGAACTGAATATATATGTGTAAGGACGGAATATGTATGCGTAAGAATGGAATATATATGTGTAAGAACTGAATATATATGTGTAAGAACGGAATATATATCTGTAAGAACTGAATATATATGTGTAAGAACTGAATATATATGTGTTAGAACTGAATATATATGTGTAAGAACTGAATATATATGTGTAAGGACGGAATATATATGCGTAAGAATGGAATATATTTGTGTAAGAACTGAATATATATGTGTAAGAACGAATATATATCTGTAATAACTGAATATATATGTGTAAGAACTGAATATATATGTGTTAGAACTGAATATATATGTGTAAGAACTGAATATATATGTGTAAGGACGGAATATATATGCGTAAGATTGGAATATATATGTGTAAGAACTGAATATATATGTGTAAGAACGGAATATATATGCGTAAGAATGGAATATATATGTGTAAGAACTGAATATATATGTGTAAGAACGGAATATATATCTGTAATTACTGAATATATATGTGTAAGAACTGAATATATATGTTTTAGAACTGAATATATATGCGTAAGAATGGAATATATATGTGTAAGAACTAAATATATATGTGTAAGAACGGAATATATATCTGTAAGAACTGAATATATATGTGTAAGAACTGAATATATATGTGTTAGAACTGAATATATATGTGTAAGAACTGAATATATGCGTAAGAACTGAATATATATGTGTAAGAACTGAATATATATGTGTAAGAACTGAATATATATGTGTAAGTACTGAATATATATGTGTAAGAACTGAATATATATGTGTAAGAATTGAATATATATGCGTAAGAACGGAATATATATGTGTAAGAACTGAATATATATGCGTAAGAACGGAATATATATGTGTAAGAACTGAATATATATGTGTACGAACTGAATATATATCCGTAAGAACTGAATATATATGCGTAAGAATGGAATATATATGCGTAAGAAAGGAATATATATGCGTAAGAACGGAATATATATGCGTAAGAACGCAATATATATGCGTAAGAACTGAATATATATGTGTAAAACTGAATATATGCGTAAGAATGGAATATATATGCGTAAGAACGGAATATATATGCGTAAGAATGGAATATATATGCGTAAGATCGGAATATATATGCGTAAGAACGGAATATATATGTGTAAGAACTGAATAAATATGTGTAAGGACGGAATATATATGCGTAAGAATGGAATATATATGTGTAAGAACTGAATATATATGTGTAAGAACGGAATATAGATATGTAAGAACTGAATATATATGTGTAAGAACTGAATATATATGTGTTAGAACTGAATATATATGTGTAAGAACTGAATATATTTGTGTAAGAACTGAATACATATGCGTAAGAATGGAATATATATGCGTAAGAACGGAATATATATGCGTAAGAACGGAATATATATGTGTACGAACAGAATATATATGCGTAAGAACTGAATATATATGCGTAAGAATGGAATATATATGCGTAAGAACGGAATTTATATGCGTAAGAACGGAATATATATGCGTAAGATCGGAATATATATGCGTAAGAACGGAATATATATGCGTAAGAACTGAATATATATGTGTAAGAACTGAATATATGCGTAAGAATGGAATATATATGCGTAAGAACGGAATATATATGCGTAAGAACGGAATATATATGCGTAAGATCGGAATATATATGCGTAAGAACGGAATATATATGTGTAAGAACTGAATATATATGTGTAAGGACGGAATATATATGCGTAAGAATGGAATATATATGTGTAAGAACTGAATATATATGTGTAAGAACGGAATATAGATATGTAAGAACTGAATATATATGTGTAAGAACTGAATATATATGAGTTAGAACTGAATATATATGTGTAAGAACTGAATATATATGTGTAAGAACTGAATATATATGTAAGAATGGAATATATATGCGTACGAACGGAATATATATGCGTAAGCACTAAATATATATGCGTAAGAACGGAATATATATGCGTAAGAACGGAATATATATGCGTAAGAACGGAATATATATGTGTTAGAACTGAATATATATGTGTAAGAATGAAATATATATGTGTAAGAACTGAATATATATGTGTATGAACTGAATATATATGTGTAAGAACTGAATATATATGTGTAAGAACTGAATATATATGTGTAAGAACTGAATATATATGAGTAAGAACGGAATATATTTGCGTAAGAACTAAATATATATGCGTAAGAACGGAATATATATGCGTAAGAACGGAATATATATGCGTAAGAACGGAATATATATGCGTAAGAACGGAATATATATGCGTAAGAACGGAATATATATGTATTAGAACTGAATATATTTGTGTAAGAACGGAATATATATGCGTAAGAATGGAATAAATATGTGTAAGAAATAAATATATATGTGTAAGAACTGATTATATATGCGTAAGAACGGAATATATATGCCTAAGAACTGAATATATATGCGTAAGAACGGAATATATATGCGTAAGAACGGAATATATATGCGTAAGAACGGAATTTATATGGGTAAGAACGGAATATATATGCGTAAGAACGGAATATATATGCGTAAGAACGGAATTTATATGTGTAAGAACTGAATATATATGCGTAAGAATGGAATATATATGCGTAAGAATGGAATATATATGCGTAAGAACTAAATATATATGCGTAAGAACGGAATATATATGCGTAAGAACGGAATATATATGCGTAAGAACGGAATATATATGTGTAAGAACTGAATATATATGTGTAAGAACGGAATATATATGTGTAAGAACTGAATATATATGTGTATGAACTGAATATATATGAGTAAGAACTGAATATATATGTGTAAGAACTGAATATATATGTGTAAGAACTGAATATATATGTGTAAGAACTGAATATATATGAGTAAGAACGGAATATATATGCGTAAGAACTGAATATATATGCGTAAGAACGGAATATATATGGGTAAGAACGGAATATATATGCGTAAGAACGGAATATATATGCGTAAGAACGGAATATATATGAGTAAGAACAGAATAAATATGTATTAGAACTGAATATATATGTCTAAGAACGGAATATATATGCGTAAGAATGGAATATATATGTGTAAGAAATAAATATATATGTGTAAGAACTGAATATATATGTGTAAATACTGAATATATGTGTGTAAATACTGAATATATATGCGTCAGAACTGAATATATATGCGTAAGAACGGAATATATATGCGTAAGAACGGAATATATATGCGTAACAACTGAATATATATATGCGTAAGAACGGAATATATATGCGTAAGAACTGAATATATGCGTAAGAACGGAATATATATGTGTAAGAACTGAATATATATGTGTACGAACTGAACATATATGCGTAAGAACTGAATATATATGCGTATGAATGGAATATATATGCGTAAGAACGGAATATATATGCGTAAGATCGGAATATATATGCGTAAGAACGGAATATATATGCGTAAGAACTGAATATATATGTGTAAGAACTGAATATATGCGTAAGAATGGAATATATATGCGTAAGAACGGAATATATTTGCGTAAGAACTGAATATATATGCGTAAGAACTGAATATATATGTGTAAGGACGGAATATATATGCGTAAGAATGGAATATATATGTGTAAGAACTGAATATATATGTGTAAGAACGGAAAATATGTCTGTAAGAACTGAATATATATGTGTAAGAACTGAATTTATATGTGTTAGAACTCAATATATATGTGTAAGAACTGAATATATATGTGTAAGAACTGAATATATATGCGTAAGAATGGAATATATATGCGTAAGAATGGAATATATATGCGTAGGAACGGAATATATATGCGTAAGAACGGAATATATATGCGTAAGAACAGAATATATATGTGTAAGAACTGAATATATATGTGTAATAACGAAAAATATATGCGTAAGAATGGAATATATATGTGTAAGAACTGAATATATATGTGTAAGAACTGAATATATATGTGTAAGTACTGAATATATATGTGTAAGAACTGAATATATGCGTAAGAACTGAATATATATGCGTAAGAACTGAATATATATGTGTAAGAACTGAATATATATGTGTAAGAACTGAATATATATGTGTAAGTACTGAATATATATGTGTAAGAACTGAATATATATGCGTAAGAACTGAATATATATGCGTAAGAATGGAATATATATGCCTAAGAACGGAATATATATGCGTAAGATCGGAATATATATGCGTAAGAACGGAATATATATGCGTAAGAACTGAATATATATGTGTAAAAACTGAATATATGCGTAAGAATGGAATATATATGCGTAAGAACGGAATATATATGCGTAAGAACGGAATATATATGCGTAAGAACGGAATATATATGTGTAAGAACTGAATATATATGTGTAAGGACGGAATATGTATGCGTAAGAATGGAATATATATGTGTAAGAACTGAATATATATGTGTAAGAACGGAATATATATGTGTAAGAACTGAATATATATGTGTAAGAACTGAATATATATGTGTAAGAACTGAATATATATGTGTAAGGACGGAATATATATGCGTAAGAATGGAATATATATGTGTAAGAACTGAATATATATGTGTAAGAACGGAATATATATCTGTAATAACTGAATATATATGTGTAAGAACTGAATATATATGTGTTAGAACTGAATATATATGTGTAAGAACTGAATATATATGTGTAAGGACGGAATATATATGCGTAAGAATGGAATATATATGTGTAAGAACTGAATATATATGTGTAAGAACGGAATATATATGCGTAAGAATGGAATATATATGTGTAAGAACTGAATATATATGTGTAAGAACTGAATATATATCTGTAAGAACTGAATATATATGTGTAAGAACTGAATATATATCTTTTAGAACTGAATATATATGCTTAAGAATGGAATATATATGTGTAAGAACTGAATATATATGCGTAAGAACGGAATATATATGTGTAAGAACTGAATATATATGTGTACGAACTGAATATATATCCGTAAGAACGGAATATATATGCGTAAGAATGGAATATATATGCGTAAGAACGGAATATATATGCGTAAGAACGGAATATATATGCGTAAGAACGGAATATATATGCGTAAGAACTGAATATATATGTGTAAGAACTGAATATATGCGTAAGAATGGAATATATATGCGTAAGAACGGAATATATATGCGTAAGAACGGAATATATATGCGTAAAATCGGGATATATATGCGTAAGAACGGAATATATATGTGTAAGAACTGAATATATATGTGTAAGGACGGAATATATATGCGTAAAAATGGAATATATATGTGTAAGAACTGAATATATATGTGTAAGAATGGAATATAGATATGTAAGAACTGAATATATATGTGTAAGAACTGAATATATATGTGTTAGAACTGAATATATATGTGTAAGAACTGAATATATATGTGTAAGAACTGAATATATATGCGTAAGAATGGAATATATATGCGTAAGAACGGAATATATATGTGTACGAACTGAATATATATGCGTAAGAACTGAATATATATGCGTAAGAACGGAATATATATGCGTAAGAACGGAATATATATGCGTAAGATCGGAATATATATGCGTAAGAACGGAATATATATGCGTAAGAACTGAATATATATGTGTAAGAACTGAATATATGCGTAAGAATGGAATATATATGCGTAAGAACGGAATATATATGCGTAAGAACGGAATATATATGCGTAAGATCGGAATAAATATGCGTAAGAACGGAATATATATGTGTAAGAACTGAATATATATGTGTAAGAACTGAATATATATGTGTACGAACTGAATATATATCCGTAAGAACGGAATATATATGCGTAAGAATGGAATATATATGCGTAAGAACGGAATATATATGCGTAAGAACGGAATATATATGCATAAGAACTGAATATATATGTGTAAGAACTGAATATATGCGTAAGAATGGAATATATATGCGTAAGAACGGAATATATATGAGTAAGAACGGAATATATATGCGTAAAATCGGGATATATATGCGTAAGAACGGAATATATATGTGTAAGAACTGAATATATATGTGTAAGGACGGAATATATATGCGTAAGAATGGAATATATATGTGTAAGAACTGAATATATATGTGTTAGAACGGAATATAGATATGTAAGAACTCAATATATATGTGTAAGAACTGAATATATATGTGTAAGAACTGAATATATATCTGTAAGAAATGAATATATATGTGTAAGAACTGAATATATATGTTTTAGAACTGAATATATATGCGTAAGAATGGAATATATATGTGTAAGAACTGAATATATATGCGTAAGAACGGAATATATATGTGTAAGAACTGAATATATATGTGTACGAACTGAATATATATCCGTAAGAACGGAATATATATGCGTAAGAATGGAATATATATGCGTAAGAACGGAATATATATGCGTAAGAACGGAATATATATGCGTAAGAACGGAATATATATGCGTAAGAACTGAATATATATGTGTAAGAACTGAATATATGCGTAAGAATGGAATATATATGCGTAAGAACGGAATATATATGCGTAAGAACGGAATATATATGCGTAAAATCGGGATATATATGCGTAAGAACGGAATATATATGTGTAAGAACTGAATATATATGTGTAAGGACGGAATATATATGCGTAAAAATGGAATATATATGTGTAAGAACTGAATATATATGTGTAAGAATGGAATATAGATATGTAAGAACTGAATATATATGTGTAAGAACTGAATATATATGTGTTAGAACTGAATATATATGTGTAAGAACTGAATATATATGTGTAAGAACTGAATATATATGCGTAAGAATGGAATATATATGCGTAAGAACGGAATATATATGTGTACGAACTGAATATATATGCGTAAGAACTGAATATATATGCGTAAGAACGGAATATATATGCGTAAGAACGGAATATATATGCGTAAGATCGGAATATATATGCGTAAGAACGGAATATATATGCGTAAGAACTGAATATATATGTGTAAGAACTGAATATATGCGTAAGAATGGAATATATATGCGTAAGAACGGAATATATATGCGTAAGAACGGAATATATATGCGTAAGATCGGAATAAATATGCGTAAGAACGGAATATATATGTGTAAGAACTGAATATATATGTGTAAGGACGGAATATATATGCGTAAGAATGGAATATATATGTGTAAGAACTGAATATATATGTGTAAGAACTGAATATATATGTAAGAATGGAATATATATGCGTACTAAAGGAATATATATGCATAAGCACTAAATATATATGCGTAAGAACGGAATATATATGCGTAAGAACGGAATATATATGCGTAAGAACGGAATATATATGTGTAAGAACTGTATATATATGTGTAAGAACGAAATATATATGTGTAAGAACTGAATATATATGTGTATGAACTGAATATATATGAGTAAGAACTGAATATATATGTGTAAGAACTGAATATATATGTGTAAGAACTGAATATATATGTGTAAGAACTGAATATATATGTGTAAGAACTGAATAAATATGAGTAAGAACGGAATATATATGCGTAAGAACTAAATATATATGCGTAAGAACGGAATATATATGCGTAAGAACGGAATATATATGCGTAAGAACGGAATATATATGCGTAAAAACGGAATATATATGCGTAAGATCGGAATATATATGTATTAGAACTGAATATATTTGTGTAAGAACGGACTATATATGCGTAAGAATGGAATATATATGTGTAAGAAATAAATATATATGTGTAAGAACTAAATATATATGCGTAAGAACGGAATATATATGCCTAAGAACGGAATATATATGCGTAAGAACTGAATATATATGCGTAAGAACGGAATATATATGTGTAAGAACTGAATATATATGTGTACGAACTGAATATATATCCGTAAGAACGGAATATATATGCGTAAGAATGGAATATATATGCGTAAGAACGGAATATATATGCGTAAGAACGGAATATATATGCGTAAGAACTGAATATATATGTGTAAGAACTGAATATATGCGTAAGAATGGAATATATATGCGTAAGAACGGAATATATATGAGTAAGAACGGAATATATATGCGTAAAATCGGGATATATATGCGTAAGAACGGAATATATATGTGTAAGAACTGAATATATATGTGTAAGGACGGAATATATATGCGTAAGAATGGAATATATATGTGTAAGAACTGAATATATATGTGTAAGAACGGAATATAGATATGTAAGAACTGAATATATATGTGTAAGAACTGAATATATATGTGTTAGAACTGAATATATATGTGTAAGAACTGAATATATATGTGTAAGAACTGAATATATATGCGTAAGAATGGAATATATATGCGTAAGAACGGAATATATATGCGTAAGAACGGAATATATATGTGTACGAACTGAATATATATGCGTAAGAACTGAATATATATGCGTAAGAATGGAATATATATGCGTAATAACGGAATATATATGCGTAAGAACGGAATATATATGCGTAAGATCGGAATATATATGCGTAAGAACGGAATATATATGCGTAAGAACTGAATATATATGTGTAAGAACTGAATATATGCGTAAGAATGGAATATATATGCGTAAGAACGGAATATATATGCGTAAGAACGGAATATATATGCGTAAGATCGGAATAAATATGCGTAAGAACGGAATATATATGTGTAAGAACTGAATATATATGTGTAAGGACGGAATATATATGCGTAAGAATGGAATATATATGTGTAAGAACTGAATATATATGTGTAAGAACTGAATATATATGTAAGAATGGAATATATATGCGTACTAAAGGAATATATATGCGTAAGCACTAAATATATATGCGTAAGAACGGAATATATATGCGTAAGAACGGAATATATATGCGTAAGAACGGAATATATATGTGTAAGAACTGAATATATATGTGTAAGAACGAAATATATATGTGTAAGAACTGAATATATATGTGTATGAACTGAATATATATGAGTAAGAACTGAATATATATGTGTAAGAACTGAATATATATGTGTAAGAACTGAATATATTTGTGTAAGAACTGAATAAATATGAGTAAGAACGGAATATATATGCGTAAGAACTAAATATATATGCGTAAGAACGGAATATATATGAGTAAGAACGGAATATATATGCGTAAGAACGGAATATATATGCGTAAAAACGGAATATATATGCATAAGAACGGAATATATATGTATTAGAACTGAATATATTTGTGTAAGAACGGAATATATATGCGTAAGAATGGAATATATATGTGTAAGAAATAAATATATATGTGTAAGAACTGAATATATATGCGTAAGAACGGAATATATATGCCTAAGAACGGAATATATATGCGTAAGAACGGAATTTATATGCGTAAGAACGGAATATATATGCGTAAGAACGGAATATATATGCGTAAGAACGGAATTTATATGTGTAATAACTGAATATATATGCGTAAGAATGGAATATATATGCGTAAGAATGGAATATATATGCGTAAGAATGGAATATATATGCGTAGGAACGGAATATATATGCGTAAGAACGGAATATATATGCGTAAGAACAGAATATATATGTGTAAGAACTGAATATATATGTGTAAGAACTGAATATATATGCGTAAGAATGGAATATATATGCGTAAGAATGGAATATATATGCGTAGGAACGGAATATATATGCGTAAGAACGGAATATATATGCGTAAGAACAGAATATATATGTGTAAGAACTGAATATATATGTGTAATAACGAAAAATATATGCGTAAGAATGGAATATATATGTGTAAGAACTGAATATATATGTGTAAGAACGGAATATATATCTGTAAGAACTGAATATGTATGTGTAAGAACTGAATATATATGTGTTAGAACTGAATATATATGTATAAGAACTGAATATATGCGTAAGAACTGAATATATATGCGTAAGAACTGAATATATATGTGTAAGAACTGAATATATATGTGTAAGAACTGAATATATATGTGTAAGTACTGAATATATATGTGTAAGAACTGAATATATATGCGTATGAACTGAATATATATGCGTAAGAATGGAATATATATGCCTAAGAACGGAATATATATGCGTAAGATCGGAATATATATGCGTAAGAACGGAATATATATGCGTAAGAACTGAATATATATGTGTAAAAACTGAATATATGCGTAAGAATGGAATATATATGCGTAAGAACGGAATATATATGCGTAAGAACGGAATATATATGCGTAAGAACGGAATATATATGTGTAAGAACTGAATATATATGTGTAAGGACGGAATATGTATGCTTAAGAATGGAATATATATGTGTAAGAACTGAAAATATATGTGTAAGAGCTAAATATATATGTGTAAGAACTGAATATATATGTGTAAGAACTGAATATATATGGGTAAGAACGCAATTTATATGTGTAAGAACTGAATATATATGCGTAAGAACTGAATATATATGCGTAAGAATGGAATATATATGTGTAAGAACTGAATATATATGTGTAAGAACGGAATATATATCTGTAATAACTGAATATATATGTGTAAGAACTGAATATATATGTGTTAGAACTGAATATATATGTGTAAGAACTGAATATATATGTGTAAGGACGGAATATATATGCGTAAGAATGGAATATATATGTGTAAGAACTGAATATATATGTGTAAGAACGGAATATATATGCGTAAGAATGGAATATATATGTGTAAGAACTGAATATATATGTGTAAGAACTGAATATATATCTGTAAGAACTGAATATATATGTGTAAGAACTGAATATATATCTTTTAGAACTGAATATATATGCGTAAGAATGGAATATATATGTGTAAGAACTGAATATATATGCGTAAGAACGGAATATATATGTGTAAGAACTGAATATATATGTGTACGAACTGAATATATATCCGTAAGAACGGAATATATATGCGTAAGAATGGAATATATATGCGTAAGAACGGAATATATATGCGTAAGAACGGAATATATATGCGTAAGAACGGAATATATATGCGTAAGAACTGAATATATATGTGTAAGAACTGAATATATGCGTAAGAATGGAATATATATGCGTAAGAACGGAATATATATGCGTAAGAACGGAATATATATGCGTAAAATCGGGATATATATGCGTAAGAACGGAATATATATGTGTAAGAACTGAATATATATGTGTAAGGACGGAATATATATGCGTAAAAATGGAATATATATGTGTAAGAACTGAATATATATGTGTAAGAATGGAATATAGATATGTAAGAACTGAATATATATGTGTAAGAACTGAATATATATGTGTTAGAACTGAATATATATGTGTAAGAACTGAATATATATGTGTAAGAACTGAATATATATGCGTAAGAATGGAATATATATGCGTAAGAACGGAATATATATGTGTACGAACTGAATATATATGCGTAAGAACTGAATATATATGCGTAAGAACGGAATATATATGCGTAAGAACGGAATATATATGCGTAAGATCGGAATATATATGCGTAAGAACGGAATATATATGCGTAAGAACTGAATATATATGTGTAAGAACTGAATATATGCGTAAGAATGGAATATATATGCGTAAGAACGGAATATATATGCGTAAGAACGGAATATATATGCGTAAGATCGGAATAAATATGCGTAAGAACGGAATATATATGTGTAAGAACTGAATATATATGTGTAAGGACGGAATATATATGCGTAAGAATGGAATATATATGTGTAAGAACTGAATATATATGTGTAAGAACTGAATATATATGTAAGAATGGAATATATATGCGTACTAAAGGAATATATATGCATAAGCACTAAATATATATGCGTAAGAACGGAATATATATGTGTAAGAACTGTATATATATGTGTAAGAACGAAATATATATGTGTAAGAACTGAATATATATGTGTATGAACTGAATATATATGAGTAAGAACTGAATATATATGTGTAAGAACTGAATATATATGTGTAAGAACTGAATATATATGTGTAAGAACTGAATATATATGTGTAAGAACTGAATAAATATGAGTAAGAACGGAATATATATGCGTAAGAACTAAATATATATGCGTAAGAACGGAATATATATGCGTAAGAACGGAATATATATGCGTAAGAACGGAATATATATGCGTAAAAACGGAATATATATGCGTAAGATCGGAATATATATGTATTAGAACTGAATATATTTGTGTAAGAACTGAATATATATGCGTAAGAATGGAATATATATGTGTAAGAAATAAATATATATGTGTAAGAACTAAATATATATGCGTAAGAACGGAATATATATGCCTAAGAACGGAATATATATGCGTAAGAACTGAATATATATGCGTAAGAACGGAATATATATGTGTAAGAACTGAATATATATGTGTACGAACTGAATATATATCCGTAAGAACGGAATATATATGCGTAAGAATGGAATATATATGCGTAAGAACGGAATATATATGCGTAAGAACGGAATATATATGCGTAAGAACTGAATATATATGTGTAAGAACTGAATATATGCGTAAGAATGGAATATATATGCGTAAGAACGGAATATATATGAGTAAGAACGGAATATATATGCGTAAAATCGGGATATATATGCGTAAGAACGGAATATATATGTGTAAGAACTGAATATATATGTGTAAGGACGGAATATATATGCGTAAGAATGGAATATATATGTGTCAAGAACTGAATATATATGTGTAAGAACGGAATATAGATATGTAAGAACTGAATATATATGTGTAAGAACTGAATATATATGTGTTAGAACTGAATATATATGTGTAAGAACTGAATATATATGTGTAAGAACTGAATATATATGCGTAAGAATGGAATATATATGCGTAAGAACGGAATATATATGCGTAAGAACGGAATATATATGTGTACGAACTGAATATATATGCGTAAGAACTGAATATATATGCGTAAGAATGGAATATATATGCGTAATAACGGAATATATATGCGTAAGAACGGAATATATATGCGTAAGATCGGAATATATATGCGTAAGAACGGAATATATATGCGTAAGAACTGAATATATATGTGTAAGAACTGAATATATGCGTAAGAATGGAATATATATGCGTAAGAACGGAATATATATGCGTAAGAACGGAATATATATGCGTAAGATCGGAATAAATATGCGTAAGAACGGAATATATATGTGTAAGAACTGAATATATATGTGTAAGGACGGAATATATATGCGTAAGAATGGAATATATATGTGTAAGAACTGAATATATATGTGTAAGAACTGAATATATATGTAAGAATGGAATATATATGCGTACTAAAGGAATATATATGCGTAAGCACTAAATATATATGCGTAAGAACGGAATATATATGCGTAAGAACGAATATATATATGCGTAAGAACGGAATATATATGTGTAAGAACTGAATATATATGTGTAAGAACGAAATATATATGTGTAAGAACTGAATATATATGTGTATGAACTGAATATATATGAGTAAGAACTGAATATATATGTGTAAGAACTGAATATATATGTGTAAGAACTGAATATATTTGTGTAAGAACTGAATAAATATGAGTAAGAACGGAATATATATGCGTAAGAACTAAATATATATGCGTAAGAACGGAATATATATGAGTAAGAACGGAATATATATGCGTAAGAACGGAATATATATGCGTAAAAACGGAATATATATGCATAAGAACGGAATATATATGTATTAGAACTGAATATATTTGTGTAAGAACGGAATATATATGCGTAAGAATGGAATATATATGTGTAAGAAATAAATATATATGTGTAAGAACTGAATATATATGCGTAAGAACGGAATATATATGCCTAAGAACGGAATATATATGCGTAAGAACGGAATTTATATGCGTAAGAACGGAATATATATGCGTAAGAACGGAATATATATGCGTAAGAACGGAATTTATATGTGTAATAACTGAATATATATGCGTAAGAATGGAATATATATGCGTAAGAATGGAATATATATGCGTAAGAACTAAATATATATGCGTAAGAACGGAATATATATGCGTAAGAACGGAATATATATGGGTAAGAACGGAATATATATGTGTAAGAACTGAATATATATGTGTAAGAACGGAATATATATGTGTAAGAACTGAATATATATGTGTATGAACTGGATATATATGAGTAAGAACTGAATATATATGTGTAAGAACTGAATATATATGTGTAAGAAACTGAATATATATGTGTAAGAACTGAATATATATGTGTAAGAACTGAATATATATGTAAGAACTGAATATATATGAGTAAGAACTAAATATATATGCGTAAGAACGGAATATATATGCGTAAGAACGGAATATATATGCGTAAGAACGGAATATATATGCGTAAGAACGGAATATATATGCGTAAGAACGGAATATATATGTATTAGAACTGAATATATATGTGTAAGAACGGAATATATATGCGTAAGAATGGAATATATATGTGTAAGAAATAAATATATATGTGTAAGAACTGAATATATATGTGTAAATACTGAATATATATGTGTAAATACTGAATATATATGCGTAAGAACTGAATATATATGTGTAAGAACTGAATATATATGTGTAAGAACTGAATATATATGCGTAAGAACTGAATATATATGCGTAAGAACGGAATATATATGCGTAAGAACGGAATATATATGTGTAACAACTGAATATATATGCGTAAGAACTGAATATGTATGCGTAAGAACTGAATATATGCGTAAGAACTGAATATATATGCGTAAGAACTGAATATATATGTGTAAGAACTGAATATATATGCGTAAGATCTGAATATATATGTGTAAATACTGAATATATATGAGTAAGAACTGAATATATATGTGTAATAACTGAATATATATGCGTAAGAACGGAATATATATGTGTAAGAACTGAATATATATGCGTAAGAACTGAATATATATGTGTAATAACTGAATATATATGCGTAAGAACGGAATATATATGTGTAAGAACTGAATATATATGCGTAAGAACGGAATATATATGTGTAAGAACTGAATATATATGTGTACGAACTGAATATATATGCGTAAGAACTGAATATATATGCGTAAGAATGGAATATATATGCGTAAGAACGGAATATATATGCGTAAGAACGGAATATATAATGCGTAAGAATGGAATATATATGCGTAAGAACGGAATATATATGCGTAAGAACGGAATATATATGCGTAAGAACTGAATATATATGTGTAAGAACTGAATATATGCGTAAGAATGGAATATATATGCGTAAGAACGGAATATATATGCGTAAGAACGGAATATATATGCGTAAGATCGGAATATATATGTGTAAGAACTGAATATATATGTGTAAGGACGGAATATATATGCGTAAGAATGGAATATATATGTGTAAGAACTGAATATATATGTGTAAGAACGGAATATATATCTGTAAGAACTGAATATATATGTGTAAGAACTGAATATATATGTGTTAGAACTGAATATATATGTGTAAGAACTGAATATATATGTGTTACGAACTGAATATATATGCGTAAGAATGGAATATATATGTGTAAGAACTGAATATATATGCGTAAGAACGGAAAATATATTTGTAAGAACTGAAAATATATGTTTATGAACTGAATATGTATGTGTAAGAACTGAATATATATGTGTAAGAACTGAATATATATGTGTAAGAACTGAATATATATGTGTAAGAACTGAATATATATGAGTAAGAACTGAATATATATGCGTAAGAACGAAATATATATGCATAAGAACGGAATATATGCGTAAGAACGGAATATATATGCGTAAGAACGAAATATATATGCGTAAGAACGGCATATATATGCGTAAGAACGGAATATATATGTATTAGAACAGAATATATATGTGTAAGAACGGAATATATATGCGTAAGAATGTAATATATATGTGTAAGAAATAAATATATATGTGTGAGAAATGAATATGTATGTGTAAGAACTGAATATATTTGTGTAAATACTGAATATATATGCGTAAGAACGGAATATATATGTGTAAGAACTGAATATATATGTGTAAGAACTTATGTGTAAGAACTGAATATATATGTGTAAGAAGTGAATATATATGTGTAAGAACTGAATATATATGCCTAAGATCGTAATATATATGCGTAATAACTGAATATATATGTGTAAGAACGGAATATATATGCGTAAGAATGGAATATATATGTGTAAGAACTGAATATATATGCGTAAGAACGGAATATATATGTGTAAGATCTGAATATATATGCGTAAGAACTGAATATATATGTGTGAGAACTGAATATATATGTGTAAGAACTGAATATATATGTATAAATACTGAATATATATGTGTAACAACGGAATATATATGTGTAAGAACTGAATATATATGTGTAAGAACTTATGTGTAAGAACTGAATATATATGTGTAAGAACTGAATATATATGTGTAAGAACTGAATATATATGCCTAAGATCGTAATATATATGCGTAAGAACTGAATATATATGCGTAAGAACGGAATATATATGCCTAAGATCGTAATATATATGCGTAAGAACTGAATATATATGCGTAAGAACGGAATATATATGCGTAAGAACGGAATATATATGCGTAAGAATGGAATATATATGCGTAAGAACGGAATATATATGTGTAAGAACTGAATATATATGCGTAAGAACTGAATATATATGCGTAAGCTGAATATATATGTGTAAGAACTGAATATATATGCGTAAGATCGGAATATATATGCGTAAGAACGGAATATATATGCGTAAGAACGGAATATATATGCGTAAGAACGGAATATAATTGTAAGAACTGAAGATATATGTGTAAGAACTGAATATATAAGTGTAAGAACTGAATATATATCTGTAAGAACTGAATATATATGTGTAAGAACCGAATATATATGCGTAAGAACGGAATATATATGCGTAAGAACGGAATATATATGCGTAAGAACGGAATATATATGCGTAAGAACTGAATATATATGTGTAAGAACTGAATATATATGTGTAAGAACTGAATATATATGCGTAAGAACGGAATATATATGCGTAAGAACTGAATATATATGTGTAAGAACTGAATATATACGTGTAAGATCTGAATATATATGCGTAAGAACTGAATATATATGTGTGAGAACTGAATATATATGTGTAAGAACTGAATATATATGCGTAAGAACGGAATATATATGCGTAAGAACTGAATATATATGTGTAAGAACTGAATATATATGTGTAAGATCTGAATATATATGCGTAAGAACGGAATATATATGTGTAAGAACTGAATATATATGTGTAAGAACTTATGTGTAAGAACTGAATATATATGTGTAAGAAATGAATATATATGTGTAAGAACTGAATATATATGCCTAAGATCGTAATATATATGCGTAAGAACTGAATATATATGCGTAAGAACGGAATATATATGCCTAAGATCGTAATATATATGCGTAAGAACTAAATATATATGCGTAAGTACGGAATATATATGCGTAAGAACGGAATATATATGCGTAAGAATAGAATATATATGCGTAAGAACGGAATATATATGTGTAAGAACTGAATATATATGCGTAAGAACTGAATATATATGCGTAAGCTGAATATATATGTGTAAGAACTGAATATATATGCGTAAGATCGGAATATATATGCGTAAGAACGGAATATATATGCGTAAGAACGGAATATATATGCGTAAGAACAGAATATAATTGTAAGAACTGAAGATATATGTGTAAGAACTGAATATATAAGTGTAAGAACTGAATATATATCTGTAACAACTGAATATATATGTGTAAGAACTGAATATATATGCGTAAGAACGGAATATATATGCCTAAGAACTGAATATATATGCGTAAGAAGGGAATATATATGCGTAAGAACGGAATTTATATGCGTAAGAACGGAATATATATGCGTAAGAACTGAATATATATGCGTAAGAACGGAATATATATGCGTAAGAACGGAATATATATGCGTAAGAACTGAATATATATGCGTAAGAACGGAATATGTATGCGTAAGAACGGAATTTATATGCGTAAGAACGGAATATATATGTGTAAGAACTGAATATATATGAGTAAGAACTGAATATACATGTGTGAGAACTGAATATATATGCGTAAGATCGGAATATATATGCATAAGAACGGAATATATAAGCGTAAGAACGGAATTTATATGCGTAAGAACGGAATATATATGCGTAAGAACGGAATATATATGCGTAAGAACGGAATATATATGCGTAAGAACTGAATATATATGTGTAAGAACTGAATATATATTTGTAAGAACGGAATATATATGCGTAAGAACTGAATATATATGTGTAAGAACTGAATATATATGTGTAAGAACTGAATATATATGCGTAAGAACGGAATATATATGCGTAAGAACTGAATATATATGTGTAAGAACTGAATATATATGTGTAAGATCTGAATATATATGCGTAAGAACTGAATATATATGTGTGAGAACTGAATATATATGTGTAAGAACTGAATATATATGCGTAAGAACGGAATATATATGCGTAAGAACTGAATATATATGTGTAAGAACTGAATATATATGTGTAAGATCTGAATATATATGCGTAAGAACGGAATATATATGTGTAAGAACTGAATATATATGTGTAAGAACTTATGTGTAAGAACTGAATATATATGTGTAAGAAATGAATATATATGTGTAAGAACTGAATATATATGCCTAAGATCGTAATATATATGCGTAAGAACTGAATATATAAGCGTAAGAACGGAATATATATGCCTAAGATCGTAATATATATGCGTAAGAACTAAATATATATGCGTAAGTAAGGAATATATATGCGGAAGAACGAACGATATATATGCGTAAGAATGGAATATATATGCGTAAGAACGGAATATATATGTGTAAGAACTGAATATATATGCGTAAGAACTGAATATATATGCGTAAGCTGAATATATATGTGTAAGAACTGAATATATATGCGTAAGAACTGAATATATATGCGTAAGAACGAAATATATATGCATAAGAACGGAATATATATGCGTAAGAACGGAATATATATGCGTAAGAACGGAATATATATGCGTAAGAACGGCATATATATGCGTAAGAACGGAATATATATGTATTAGAACAGAATATATATGTGTAAGAACGGAATATATATGCGTAAGAACTGCATATATATGCGTAAGAACGAAATATATATGCATAAGAACTGAATATATATGAGTAAGAACTGAATATATATGCGTAAGAACGAAATATATATGCATAAGAACGGAATATATATGCGTAAGAACGGAATATATATGCGTAAGAACGGAATATATATGCGTAAGAACGGCATATATATGCGTAAGAACGGAATATATATGTATTAGAACAGAATATATATGTGTAAGAACGGAATATATATGCGTAAGAATGTAATATATATGTGTAAGAAATAAATATATATGTGTGAGAAATGAATATGTATGTGTAAGAACTGAATATATATGTGTAAATACTGAATATATATGCGTAAGAACGGAATATATATGTGTAAGAACTGAATATATATGTGTAAGAACTTATGTGTAAGAACTGAATATATATGTGTAAGAACTGAATATATATGCGTAATAACTGAATATATATGTGTAAGAACGGAATATATATGCGTAAGAATGGAATATATATGTGTAAGAACTGAATATATATGCGTAAGAACGGAATATATATGTGTAAGATCTGAATATATATGCGTAAGAACTGAATATATATGTGTGAGAACTGAATATATATGTGTAAGAACTGAATATATATGTATAAATACTGAATATATATGTGTAAGAACGGAATATATATGTGTAAGAACTGAATATATATGTGTAAGAACTTATGTGTAAGAACTGAATATATATGTGTAAGAACTGAATATATATGTGTAAGAACTGAATATATATGCCTAAGATCGTAATATATATGCGTAAGAACTGAATATATATGCGTAAGAACGGAATATATATGCCTAAGATCGTAATATATATGCGTAAGAACTGAATATATATGCGTAAGAACGGAATATATATGCGTAAGAACGGAATATATATGCGTAAGAATGGAATATATATGCGTAAGAACGGAATATATATGTGTAAGAACTGAATATATATGCGTAAGAACTGAATATATATGCGTAAGCTGAATATATATGTGTAAGAACTGAATATATATGCGTAAGATCGGAATATATATGCGTAAGAACGGAATATATATGCGTAAGAACGGAATATATATGCGTAAAAACGGAATATAATTGTAAGAACTGAAGATATATGTGTAAGAACTGAATATATAAGTGTAAGAACTGAATATATATCTGTAAGAACTGAATATATATGTGTAAGAACTGAATATATATGCGTAAGAACGGAATATATATGCGTAAGAACGGAATATATATGCGTAAGAACGGAATATATATGCGTAAGAACTGAATATATATGTGTAAGAACTGAATATATATGTGTAAGAACTGAATATATATGCGTAAGAACGGAATATATATGCGTAAGAACTGAATATATATGTGTAAGAACTGAATATATATGTGTAAGATCTGAATATATATGCGTAAGAACTGAATATATATGTGTGAGAACTGAATATATATGTGTAAGAACTGAATATATATGCGTAAGAACGGAATATATATGCGTAAGAACTGAATATATATGTGTAAGAACTGAATATATATGTGTAAGATCTGAATCTATATGTGTAAGAACGGAAAATATATGTGTAAGAACTGAATATAT
>JAWPHD010021068.1:0-29450 GCA_037043455.1 Cyrtodaria siliqua | reverse complement strand
TACTTAAATTCACTTATCCTGATTATTAGAGAAATTTCAAATTATGAGTTTATAAAGTATATTTATTTTCAAGAATGGAGTTCTACAACTTGTTAGTCTCTTTTTAGCTTTATACCATGACCATAGTTGGGGTGAAAATAGCCCTGCTGTGAGGGTCACATAGGCTGATATTGGGAAAAACTTAAACTAAACCACTGTGTCACTTTCAATAATTAGAGTCCAGTTTCTGGTTTGTTCGAACCATGACCATGGGGTCAAAATGGTCCAGTCACATGGTTTCGCATGTTCTACAGTAACTGGTTTCGCAGGTTTTGCATAGACCAAGACCTCTAAAATGGAAAACTTTAACAGTTGACTACTGTACTTTATGTAGCTAGGATATTTAAATATGGGTTTCAAATTGGTTACAGGTTGTCGAGGAACAAGTGGTTAAAGCATGCAAGTATGAAAGTGAAAACAATGTAAAGAGGTGTTACCTGGTCAAAATCTGGGAGTGAAGTGACGATTCCTCAAAGGTCCGTGGAGATCGTGGGGGAAACCCGGAAGCAGGGTTATAGCCGGTGTGAGTGTCCATTAGCACTTCCGGAAGTCTAGGTGGAGCGAGTAAGAACCGGAATCACCACACTCCTCCCACTTCACAAAAACGGAATCGTCATGTTGTTGAATCGTCACGTTGTTGGTGGTGATGTGTGTATGATGTATTATTCAGAATTATGTGCTTGAATATGAGTGTCCGGATAATATCGTAATATTATTTAAAAAAATAAAAATAAAATAGTATTAACTTAAAACAGTAATTACACTGAAAGGATGTGTGAAATGATCAGCATGAACAAAACCTATTGTTATCCCATATTTACAGGAGTGCGACTATGTGCACTTATTTACATGAATGTTGGTACATAAACAAATGTCCTTGATACATATTATATATAATAACAGTAACCCTATATATACAGCAAACAGTTTTGCCATATATTTACAATGACTGGGTACTGAGTTATTAAGGGGAATGGTTAGAATGTTACGGGCCTAACTCCTTATGGGTTAATAGTAATGTGCGAAGTAGGTGACATATAGCTACAGTGGAATGTAGCCTTCAGCTAGTTCAACGACCGTCTTCCAGAAACATCCACTGTAACTATCATTTAACTATAACAATTATATTATGGATATAGGTATGACCTGAGTATGTTATATATTACTATAGAGGAATGCAACCTTCAGCTAGTACAACGACCGTCTTCCAGAAGCATCCGCTGCAACATCATTTAACTATAATATGCGATTCTTAATAGAAATGTTTGTGTTTCATAATAGTAAAATAATAGTAAAATGGGACGAGAATGTTAGGGGAGTCAACAGTATAGAACGCGATAAGTTTTTAGTAGATAAGTTGTAGTTAACAGAAAGATTTAGCAGGACGTCCTTTACATGGCTGACTAGAATACTAGTATTATAGGAAATACTTAATATTGTAATTTGTATAGTGAACAAGCGTTTCGTATGCACTGTTGGTTGAGAATTGAAACCGGAAGGTTTCGAAGTCTGGCTACGAAATCTGCTACTATGGGAAGTGACCAAGGAGTATTGATTGGGGACGTTTTGACAGGGGACAAGTATGGAGAATCGGTCTCCAGAAGAATCCGCTCAAGATCCACCCGTGCAATGGCAGAGGAGGTTGAGGGCTCATCCATGGCTTTTGCTGTGAAACCAAATTTTACATTTGGAAGAGTCCCTTGCCACTCCATTATCTCCTCAACAGTGCCACTGAAGCAATGTCTATGTATGGGGAGGTTAGCAAGGTCCATTGTTACTAGGAGTTCTTGGACTTCCTTTGCTGCACAACCATCTCCATAATCCCTACAGTGAAGGACCAGGACTTTGTTGTATTGTTTGACCAAGGGAAATATTTCGCGTAAGAATAACCTTTGGGAAGTTAACTTGTCTTTAAGACACTGTGTCTTGTTCCGACAAGGGGGGCGACATTTGCAAGAGGAGGTAAAGTCTAGACCTATTTCTCCTATTCCAACACATGGTGTGGAAAGGATCATTTGTTCCAACTTGCGGGCGTTTTCCTTCACATTTGTTTTGGATACGAAATGGGGGTGTATCCCAAGAGTAACTTTGATGAGATCATCGCCATTAATTAATGACGCGATTGAACCCCATTAATTTGGATAAACAAAATTTGCTATTGCAATATGCAAGGACGCCTGCTTGTTAGCTACTGCTGACTCAATAGCATGGAGAGTACGCGGTCCGGATCTGGAAGATGCTTGGACTTTCTGAAGTAGAGCATCTAGATGAAAATGAGTATCCACTATATCTATGGATATTATAGGATCCAAAGGTAAAGGGACACTCATACCATCAGGTAACATTAGGTCCGAGACCACTCGAAAAACTGGCCAGTGAGTTTGGTCCACTGATGCTAGTATTGTGACCAGAATCTTCCAATGAGTTAAAGCAACTATTGAATTTGGGGGTGCAATTTGGTAGGTCTCGGTATGACTCCCAGAACTACGGACCTCGTATGCTCTCATTACAGAAACCTCCTCCTAAGTGAAGAGAACAGTGTTGGTCTGAAATCCAGTTGGAAAGAGAGACTGGGTTTGGACATATGTAAGTAAGTCCGATAGATTTTCAACTCCTACAACATGACGCAAGAAATGGAGCATGCCGTTATCCAATAGGAACCATTTCTCAAAATGAGAGTCATTGAAGTTGGCTCCTTGGGTGTGTGATTCTTCCGTTACATGGTGTTTGAAAGTTTCACGAAGACGTGTTTCCGGTTGTTCACACACCCAGCATGCTGTATGTGGTGCAAGATACCAAGGTAAATGGGTGGCAAGCACATGGCGTTTCATATGTTTTGAAACAGCCGGACACAGTAAACAATTATTCTTGCGAGAGACTAGAGATTCCAGACCTGCAAGTGTCTTTTCAGAGGAGGCTTGGGCCATATTGCTGAACTTTATTTACATTAATTTAACTGGAATATACCATTGGTATTTAATATAGTATGTGAAACAATATCACATTATTGTAATAACTTTAGTGTTTGTATTGTTGTTGTATTGTCGTTTCTAACAGACAATTGAAAATACAGAGCACCTACAACAAAATAGAGTGATTTTAGGAGTGCATGAAGGTTAGTTACTCTTAATTTGATATATGGTGAATGACCATAACTAGGAGTAATGAGAACATTATTATTAATATTCAAAAAACATGGAAAACCTAAATGTACGTGTTCGAGCTCATGTCGAAAGCCAGTTCAACGACCGTCTAAACTGACAAAAACTAAACACGTACAGTGATTTATAAGCAATGGCTATCGAATTCCCAAACCGCATACTAGGCGATCAGCCAGTTTAACGACCGTCTTCAGCGACCTAGCATCGGAATGGAGTTTCTTTTAAGAAATTAAATATAATATTAATTTTGTCATAACCAACATAAATAATTTAGTATCCAATAGGGGTAATCAATGTCAATGTCAGTACAGCGACCGACTAATTCAATGACTACCCATATTGGGAGAGTCTAAACCTTCCACCTCCCAGGTTATATCACCACATGACCCACATGCTTCAACCACGCCCGACACCCAGCGTCACTGTAACCACGGCAATACATACCCACAATTATATATAAAAACTAGGACGCGCTACTGGACAGATCATAATCCTGTAAATGATATGGGCGTCTGATCTGTCGTCTTGGTCTGCCATTGTCCTGCCTGTCCTCGTCATTAAAGTCTATTGTGTTGTACAAGGGGTTAGGGTCCAAAATGCTTATCCCAGTGGGGGAATCCGGAAGTTGGGAATGATTGGAATCCATGTAAGGAATGGTAGCATCAGGGTCTACTGGTGAGTCGTCATCATCAGACTCATCCGAGGAGCACTCCAATAATGACAGACTTTGTACATCATCGTCATCACTGGAGTCCTCGGATGAAAAAGAATCCGACAGTGGCAACCCCAGCACAACATTATCTAGTGGTTCTGTATCCTCACTGTCGGCGTCTTGGCTTGCCTCAGTCTCCTCCTCCCCCATAAGGGTAGAAAATAGGCGGTTCCTCCTTCTTCGGAGCCACAACGGAATGGAGCCTCTACAAAGTTTTAAACGATCATGATGGACGGTATATACCTTATGCCTATCTGAAATCTTATAGAGAGGAGTTCTTGCTTCTTCAACTAAGTAGGGTCCAGTATACGGTGGTCGTAACTTGGCACTAGTTCCTACCCTAGTTGAAGAATCGCGTTTGTAAACAATGTCACCAACGTTATATGCATGATCAATTACGCGTAAATCATAATCGCGTTTTTGGCGTCTTTGGCTTAATCTGAGGTTAATACGAGCCAGATTGTGTACTCTATCGAGTTCACCACATAGGTGTTTGACCCATTCCTGATGTTGAAAACGGTCAAGGTTATCAGACAAGCCTAACATCAAATCAAGAGGCTGAATAATTTCACGACGAAGCATGAGTTGGTATGCAGAGAACCCCGTACTTCTGTTAACCATAGAATGT
Organism: Cyrtodaria siliqua; assembly: GCA_037043455.1. Classification (NCBI taxonomy): domain Eukaryota; kingdom Metazoa; phylum Mollusca; class Bivalvia; order Adapedonta; family Hiatellidae; genus Cyrtodaria; species Cyrtodaria siliqua. The sequence goes on along the minus strand of JAWPHD010021068.1, from coordinate 24,910 downwards.
AAAGCCATGGTTAACAGTGCTAGGTCTCTGTCCCATTCACGGACCTTACTGTCAATGGAGCAGAGTGCCATTTGAAGTATAACACAATTAAATCGCTCTGCTTGACCATTTGAACTAGGGTGATATGGTGTCGTTCTTTTTTTTGTAATTTCAAAAAGGTCGCAAAAAGTTTTAAATAAATTGGAGTCAAAATTACGTCCCTGGTCCGTATGAATCTCTAGGGGGCAACCGAAAGTGGCAATGAAATGATCTAGAAAATGTTTTGCCACCAGTTCTGCAGTTTGATCAGGAAGTGCTGACAATTCTACCCATTTGGTGAATTGGTCTACCATAATTAAAATATAACGGTTTCCTTGCGAGCTAGTATTAAACGGCCCAATGATGTCAAGGTGAACTCGTTCTAGAGGAAGACCAGCATGGTATACCCCTAAAGCTGCTCTTGGGTTAATTGAAGCTTTCTTCTGCTTAGTGCACATGTTACAGGAAGAGACATATATTTTACTGTCTTTAGACATTCCGTACCAATAGAATGATCGTTTTAACCTCTCAAGTGTTTTAACTTCTCCCAGGTGACCTGCTGACTTAACATTATGACAAAAATGGAGTATTTCGTCCTTCAACCGTAGAGGGACCAGTAAGGTTTGGTTTCTGTTCTCCATGTCATTCCAGATGTAAAACAACACATCATTCTTAAAAAGTAGTTGATCTCTAGTTAACCAAAGGGATTTGACCGCCGCACTTTGAAGTTTGAGTTCTGCAGAACTGGGAGCGTAGTTTGAGTTTAACCAGTTTATAATGATGCCTAAATCTGGGTCTTGTTTTTGAAATGTACTTATTTCATTGTTTGTAAAAGGTTCCATCCAATTTGGCGGGTCCGAAGTGGGGGTATCCGTTATGGGTGTAATTTGTCTGACCAAAAATGTATTATCATGAATGATGGATGAAACTGATCTGATTGCAAGCGGGACTACATCATCCACATCTTCAATAAAACGGGCCCACTGAGTATGTGCACGAGTGCAGTATTTACATCCCTCACTGTAACATGGTAAGGAGCTCAACTCGGCTCCAGCATTGTAACAATCACAAGGTGGGATATTTTCCGGGATTCAGGACAAGGAATCCGCATTTTGATGGTCTTTTCCGGGTCTATGCATAAAGGTCATGTCAAACTGGGCCAGTTCCTCTAACCAACGAGCTAATTGACCTTCAATATGTTTGAATCTGGTTCAAGCCACACTAAACTATTGTGGTCCGTGCGTAAAATGAATTTACGGCCTAGTAGATAGTGTCTAAAATGACGACAAAATTTGACAACAGCAAGTAGTTCTTTTCTAGTTGTGCAATAATTGCGCTGTGTTTTTAAGAGAGTGTGGCTTGCGAAAGCAATTGATTTTACTGAACCGTTTTGAACTTGGTAAAGCGCGGCTCCTATTTGGAGCTCTGATGCGTCTGTATCCAGTATAAATATGTCATCTGGTGAAACAGAAGGAAATGATAATACTGGGCCCGTAGTAATGGCTAGTTTAAGATTTTCGAACGCAGACTGATGACATGGATCCCATGGTATTTTGCCTTTTACTTTAGATATGTCGTACAAAGAGGTGGCGATTGATGCATAGTTCTGTACTTGTTCTCTATGATAATTCATAAATCCTAAAAAACTCTGTAGCTCTTTTTGAGTGGTAGGAACCGGCCAGTTGACAACAGCTTCACGTTTTGTGGGGGAAATAGTTACTCCCTGTTCGCTAACCAGTTTGCCTAGGAATTCAACTTGTTTTTGAAAAAATTTACATTTTTTGGGTTTAAGTTTTAAATTAAACTGTCTGAACCTTATGAAAACTGTTCTTAGGTTCGCAATGGCGTCTGCGAATTTTTTTCCAAGTACAATAACATCATCTAGATAGGCGAGAACTTCTTTCCAATTTAGGCCTTTTAGGACCAAATGCATTGCACGCATGAAGGTGGCAGGGGCGTTACAGAGCCCGAAGCCCATAGCCGTATGTTCAAATAGACCATAGCGAGTTACGAAAGCAATTTTTCTCATACTGTCCGTATCTAACTCGATTTGGTAGTAACCACTAGCCATATCCAGAGTTGAAAAATAGACAGTTCCATGCAGAGTATCTAAACAGTCCTCTATATTGGGTAAGGGGAAACAAGCTTTCCTAGTTTTAGAATTTAAGGCACGGTAATCAATGCACCATCGTACAAAACCATCTTTCTTGCGAACAAGAACTGGTGCCGATGACCATTCAGAGTTTGAAGGTCGAATGACTCCAGCGTTCAGCAATTTATCTAGATGTTGTTTTTCTTGGTCTTGAAAGGACAGTGGGGTTCTGCGCATTCTTTCCTTTACTGGTGTTTCATCACCAGTATCTATTATATGTTTATAATCAGGCATACAGCCTATATCGAGGTCATCTTTCGCAAAAATGTCCTGAAATTCTGCAAGTAATTTCCTGAATTCTAATTGTTGGTCATAATCAATATCATCACAATTGGTGTCAAACATAGACTCCAAATGTGTCGGTAAAACAATAGTGTTCTCTGTTTTAGACGGGTCTGCTGAAATATTATATACTGTAATTGGAGCAGTATCTGACTCCTGAACTCTAACACACGTTTTCGCGGTGCCTATGTTGGAATTCTTCCTTAATGTTATGAATGTGTTTGTGTCATTAATAATTTTGATATTGAAATGGTTCTCGCATGACACTATGGAAGAAAGTAAAGCACCTCTTTTAGTTGTAGGTTCAAAAATAAAGTCACCTTCAAACGGAGTATCTAATTTGACCTGAGTGAATGATACGGAGTTTGGAGGTATAACTACCCTCCGAACTACCAATACTTCTGACTCTGATAATTCCGGATGTAAAACTTCCGAGGGATTTGATAATTCTGAGTTTACCGGTGTAATGAAGGCAGGGATGACAACGTCATTTAATGTAATTGATGGAGTAGATAGATTAACAATGCCATGATGTTTTTCTAGGAAGTCTATTCCTAAGATAATGTTTTCTTCCATAGGTACAATACACACAGTCCAAATAAAATCACGTTGACCTATTTTCAAAATGCAATCTGGGACATAGTGACCTTGTAAAATTTCTGGTCCAAGTCCTTTCAATGATACAGCCTTTAAATGTTTTACATCTAAATTTGTAAAATATTTTGAATTAACCAAGGTGACCATGGCTGCTGTATCTACAACCACTGTGGTCGGGTTACCATTAACGTTGACTTTAATAATTATACTAGACCCACTAGAGCGCTGAACAGAGAGTACTGGGTCGGCAACTAATTCGGAAGGCAGGGGAATGGGGTATGTTAGGGGGTGTCCTGCCGCTGACCCGCCCAACCGTTTCCCGACCGTGGAGAACTGCTGCGAGCCACCGCCGACAGTGCAGGAGAACCAGGTTGGCCTATATTCCCCTGGGGCGTAGATGTTTGACGACCCTCTTGGTTTGTGACCTGGGAAATGTTTCCTCCGCCAAAGTTTCTGGAGGGGGATGGGGCTCGATTGTTCACACTAGGATTTTGGTTCCTAGAAGGGGATGTTGGTGTATTATTATACCCGGACTGAGGGCCAAAGTTCCTTGAAGGGAATGGTGGTCGGTTATTATATCCGACCTGAGGGCCAAAGTTCCTTGAAGGGGATGGTTGTCGGTTATTATATCCGACCTGAGGGCCAAAGTTCCTTGAAGGAGATGGTTGTCTATTATTATACCCATCAAAGTTTCTTGAAGAAGATGGCGATGTTGGTCGATAGCCAAAACCGCCAAAGTTTCTGGATGGCGACCATGAGCGATCCTCATAATTAGTAGTGTAGGGGTTCCCATTGACTGGGACTCAATATGGGGATGGAGACCTAGAAGTGGGGTATGGTGGGTTTGGGAAAGCATTAGCAGCTTGAGAATATACAACATTGGTTAGTTTCTCTAGCTGAGAACTAAGCTTGTCTACCGTCTCCGCTGTGTAGTCTCGTTTTGTACCCGGTGCAAATGAAACATGAGACGGTCGCTGCGATCCAAAAATGACTTGGGACGTGGCATTTACAATTCTCATTTTTTCCAGTGCTTCGTAAATGGATTTGGGTTCGGAGTCCATGGCTATACGTGCCGACTCCTTATCCCGACAGCCAGCTAAAAATGCTTCGGTGGCTATAAGGTTTATAGTACCGGCGTCGGTATCTCCATAACCATCTATTGCCATGAAGTGGCAACGTTGTGAGAAGTCTGACAATTTTTCGGTTTCTAGTTGTTTTATTCCCGTTAATGACCTACGGGCTGAGCGCGAGTCTGGGTGTCTTGAGAACCTTAACCGGAGTTGTTGTACCAACCGGCCAAGAGCTTCTCGGTCTGATTCAGCAGTGCAGTCTCTGCTAAATACTCGTTGGGCAAATTCTAGTGCACTATCTTGGAGAAAATCAAATAACTTAAATAGTGTCTTATTTGAGGACCATTGGCGCCTATTGGCTACGCTTTCAAAATGATAAGCAAAACTTTCCCAAGTTTGACCAGTGTCACTGCCTGTAAACGGCTTCATGTGAAATTTGGGACTGGGGCTTCGGGGACGTGAAAGGTCAGCTTGATATGTCAAGTCTCTCCGGCTACGGCGGTTAGATGGTAGAAATGTGGAGCCATAACTTTGTCCAGGAGCAGATTGGGTTGGTATACCACTAGTGTATGCTGGCTGCGGTACACTAATTTGTGACAGCTGTAGCGGTGGAAATCCTGGTGGTTGAGCTGTTGGATATGTATTGTTAAGCTGTGGAGGCTGCACTGTGTAAGGTGCAGATCTGCTTAATTGTGTGGGTTGTAATGGGTACGGTGCAAGACTGCCAAACTGTGTGGGTTGCAAGGAGTACGGTGTAGCACTGCTAAATTGTGATTGTGGCATAGGGTAAGGAGCTGAACTCACATTACCAAAATGTGGAGGTGGTACCGGATAGTGTGCCGCGTACAAATTTGGGAAAGGATTAACCGGGGCTTGGTTAACGGGTGGGTAACCAGTAGCTGGTGTTACAATTGTTGGGTAAGACAGGTTACCTAAGTTTGTCGGTGTCTGCAAATTTGAGGGGTTATTTAATGAGGTAGAAGTTGTTACTGTCGGTTGGAGAGTAACAGTTGTGGCAACACTACTGGTAATATTGGCAGATGATGGTTGTGCCATAGGGTTGTATTCCCCATATATGAAATTGGAGGCTGATGGCACGGACGTTAACGTATCATTAACAATTACCGGTTGGTGTTGTGACACTGACGGAAGTGCTTGGGCTTTTTGCACCGATATCTGAACACTGGACGGTGGTTTGTTAATTTTGGCCTTAACTTCCATTGGGCCTGGTAAATTAGAAACTTGGTTTGTGTTAGGGTCCTGCGGAGCTGGTCCCCCCTTCTGCATGAATGATGGGGTGGCATGGTCTTCATGCAAACTTGAAGTGTTTACAGAGGTGTGCAAGAATGTGGGGGTTTCAAGGTTGAACGATTGAGAACGAGAAATTGAGAGATGTCTCGAAGCTTGACCATTAATAACCCCAAAAACTTTTTCCGGGGATTCTTGATCCCTCATGAATTTAGTAACGATATTGTGACTTACACGTTCTGCTACTTGTTCGGCCGCCCTTTCCGAATTCATAAAGGCGTCATTAATTCTCTCTTCAAGCGAATGTATGGAGGATTGAAAATCTGTCATTTGGTCATTTGTTTGTCTTCGTCTGTCCTCCATTTGGTTGTTTAGTGAGTATATACTGTCATTGACTAAAGTGAGTTCATTACTCATTCTTTTTTCAAAAGAAGTGATGGAAGTGATGGAGTCGCAAGTTTGCTCTTCCACACGTTTCACCTTGTCCAACAAGCATTTTTTCAATTCTATGATACTATTATCAACTTTTTCCGTATGGTCTTCCACTACGGACTTTAAGGCTGCCACGATGTTTCCAGCCCATTGTGGGGGAATGACTTCCTCTTTTTGACCTTTCCCTGGAGGGGTAAGCAATTGATCCCCATATTCCTCAACATTGTCTGAATCAGACATTATGTCCAATTGAATGGAATAAGATATACAAAAAAAAATAAGATAAGAATATAAGAAACGAGAAATTAAATATTTCTCGAACACGTGCTTCGTACACGTGCTTCGCACATGTAGACGTGGGCGAAAAAATTCTAAGTAAAAAAACCTTAATATTTCAACGTAAATAACGTCGAAAAATAACGTCGAAATATGTGGTGAATGCGAATAATACGCAGGCACAATTGCCGACAACGCCAAGTGTCGAGGAACAAGTGGTTAAAGCATGCAAGTATGAAAGTGAAAACAATGTAAAGAGGTGTTACCTGGTCAAAATCTGGGAGTGAAGTGACGATTCCTCAAAGGTCCGTGGAGATCGTGGGGGAAACCCGGAAGCAGGGTTATAGCCGGTGTGAGTGTCCATTAGCACTTCCGGAAGTCTAGGTGGAGCGAGTAAGAACCGGAATCACCACAAGGTCATGGAGTTAGCAGGTGGGCGATTTGAGGCAACAGACAAGAATTGCTTTTTCTGATCATTATGAACTATTCATATAAGCAGTTACACTCTGACATGAACAGTTACACTCTGACCAAGTTTGAGCTTAATTGATTATAACAATCAAATCAAGTTTGGTAAGATGAAAATGAAGGTGCTAGAGGGCTAATGAAGCATTTTTAAATAACTCGAGGGCTGTAAATTAGGTGTTACTATAATCTGATTATAATCTGTTTTTCGCACTTGTCGAGCTTTCATTAATATAAACAATTTTGCTAAGTTTGGTAAACATCAGATACAAAATGGATGTGCTACACTAGAGTGTTCACAAGTCACAATATGGCGTTTGAATAAATCAAGGGCCATAACTGGTATTAACAAGCAGATTTAGCAGGGAAATTGATATTAATAATTTGGTTAAATTAAAGTTAAATTCAAGGGCCATAACTCTGATGTAACTAATCTGGTATTGCTGGTTTTTAGCTCGACTGATCAGAGATCAGCAGAGCTTATGCCGTGGTGCGGCGTCCGTCGTCCGTCTGTCCGTCTGTCCGTAAACTTTTATTTGTAGCGACTACTCCTCTGAAACCACTGGATGGATATTCATGAAACTTTACAAAAATGTTGCCCATGAAGTCTAGTTGATCCCAGCAAAAAAACATGTTGATGTGAAATCCAAGATGGCCACCAAAGCTAAAAATAGATTTTTAGAATACAGGTTTGTAGCGACTACTTCTTGAAAACTCTAAGTGATATTGATATGGGACTTTTTCTAAAATGATCAGCATGACATGATGTTGGTCCTTGTCGAAAATCGTTTTGATTCGGCGTTAAACATGGCTGCCAGTGGCCATCTTTGTTTACATAGAGTTATATAATGAAAACTTGTAGCGACTACTTCTCTGAAACTACATGACGGATTTTCATGAAACTTTACAGAAATGTTGCCCATAAAGTCTAGTTGATCCTATCAAAAATCCATGTTGATGTGAAATCCAAGATGGCCACCAAAGCTAAAAATAGATTTTTAAAATACAAGTTTGTAGCGACTACTTCTTGAAAACTCTAAGTGATATTGATATGGGACTTTTTCTAAAATGATCAGCATGATATGATGTTGGTCCTTGTTAAAAATCATTTTGATTCGACGTTAAACATGGCTGCCCGGCCATCTTTGTTTACATAGAATTATATAGTAAAAATTTGTAGCGACTACTTCTCTGAAACTACTTGGCGGATTTTCATGACACTTTACAGGAATGTTGCTCTTAATGTCTAATTGATCCTAGCAAAATTTCAGGTCGGCTGGAAATTCAAGATGGCTGCCATAGCTATAAATAGATTTTCAAAATACAAGCATGACATGATGTTGGTCCTTGTCGAAAATTGTTTTGATTCGGCGTTAAACATGGCTGCCAGCGGCCATCTTTGTTTACATAGAGTTATATAATGAAAACTTGTAGCGACTACTTCTCTGAAACTTCATGACAGATTTTCATGAAACTTCACAGGAATGTTGCTCTTGATGTCTTATTGATCCTAGCAAAAGTTCAGGTCGGCCGGAAATTCACGATGGCTGCCACAGCTAAAAATAGATTTAAAATAAATAAGTTTGTAGCGACTACTTCTTCAAAACTATAAGAGATATTGATATGGGACTTTTTCTAAAATGATCAGTATGACATGATGTTGGTCCTTGTCGAAAATCGTTTTGATTTGACGTTAAATATGGCTACCAGCGGCCATCTTTGTTTACATAGTTATATAATGAAAACTTGTAGCGACTACTCCTCTGAAACAACTTGACGGATTTTCATGAAACTTCGCAGGAATGTTGCTCTTAATGTCTAATTGATCCTAGCAAAATTTCAGGTCGGCCGGAAATTCAAGATGGCCGCCACGGTTAAAAATAGATTTTCAAAAAAACAAGTCTGTAGCGACTACTTCCTGTAATCAAAATCAATCAGTAGAGCTTCAAGGTCATTGACCTCTTGTTAAATTTGTCCGAGCTAAATTTGTCCAAGCTTTCATTAATAACAATCTTGCAAAGCAAGTTTGGTAAAGCTCAAATGCAAACTGAAAGATCTAGTGTTCACAAGGCTGAATATGGTATTCTTCAATAAATCAAGGGCCATAACTCCTGTGTTTTCGAAATTGTGCGAGATTTCATTAGTATCAACAATCTGGCCAAGTTTGGTGAAGTTCAAATTTAAAATGAAGGTGCTAGAGTGTTCACAAGGCTGAAGGTGGCATTTTTTTTTAATAAATAAAGGCCATAATTCCTGTTATTAATCCGATATGGCTGTTTTTTTCAGACTTTTCACAGCTTTCATAAAGACAAAGCTTGGAAAAGGTCTAATAAATAATGAAGTTCTTAACACTTCTGTTTGGGTGACTGTTTTGACTTTTCTGTGGAGTTCACACAAACTGAAATAAGTTGCCTTTTTTCTTAAACACAATATCAACCATAAGAATAAAAATTAAGTTGTCACCACTTACCAACCATTTATAATTAAAGGTACACCGAACTTGATATGCTCTACTGTTTTGAGTATGACTATAAGCTTTAATAGCCTTATTTGTAAAATGTGTATGCAAACTCAAACAGATGTACAAACATTTACGACTTTTACCAAAGTCTATGTAGATCAATGCAAAACTTTAAACATACATTTTAAAGAGTATCAAAAATGAAGCTCGAAGTTACTAGTAAATAAGATGCTGTAATAATAAGATGCTGTAATATTATGTTAAACGCACACATTTATCATTGCCACTTCTAGAAAAGTAACAGACTCAATAAAACCGAGTCTGCTACTTTTCTCTCTTGTTTGTGTTTGTTGCTTCCAAGGGATCACTCTTTTAGTATTTATTGACATTCACACTAGCGTTTGTTTAGTGATGTGTGGTGGCTGTAAAAAGTCGCCCCGACTGCAAATCAATATTGTTATTAGCTGGTGCTAGGAGATGTGAGAGGTGTTGCATTTTATATTTACCTCTCCTGAACAGATTCAATAAAACCGAGTCTGCTACTTTTCTCTCTTGTTCGTGTTTGTTGCTTCCAAGGGATCACCATGTCAGTATTCCTTAACCCTTTTGTTTTTATACGTATGTTGAGAAAAACACTGGTCTGATCATTTTGAGGAAATGGGCAATACAGTCATTCTCAGCTCTGTAAAAATGTCAAATTAAACAAACTTTACAATAAAATGGATATCACAAAATAATAAATTATAGACACCTCCCATTTAAAAATTAAATACAGCTCCTAATAAAGTGAAACAAAATTTTTATCATCTGTGACTTTAATACATACTGTCTGTTTTCTCCTTCTGTTTAGGTTGTGTCTTCTGTTTGTCCGTCTTTATCGTTTCTGTGGAGTTCACAGAAACTGAAGCTCGAAGTTACTAGTAAATAAGATGCATACAGAAATGTTGCCCATGAAGTCTAGTTGATCCTAGCAAAAATTTATGTTGATGTGAAATCCAAGATGGTCGCTAAAGCTAAAAAAAGATTTTTAGCTCTACTGATCAGAGATCAGCAGAGCTTATGCCGTGGTGCGGCGTCCGTCTGTCCGTCTGTCTGTCCGTAAACTTTTATTTGTAGCGACAACTCCTCTGAAACTACTGGATGGATATTCATTTAACTTTACAGAAATGTTGCCCATAAAGTCTAGTTGATCCTAGCAAAAATTCATGTTGATGTGAAATCCAAGATGGCCGCCAAAGCTAAAAATAGAGTTTTAAAATACAAGTTTGTAGCGACTACTTCTTGAAAACTATAAGTGATATTGATATGGAACTTTTTCTAAAATGATCAGCATGACATGATGTTGATCCTTGTCAAACATCGTTTTGATTCAACGTTAAACATGGCTGCCGGCCATCTTTGTTTACATAGAGTTATATAGTAAAAACTTGTAGCGACTACTCCTCTGAAACTACTTGACGGATTGTCATGAAACTTTACAGGAATGTTGCTCTTGATGTCTAATTGATCCTAGCAAAATTTCAGATCTGCCAGAAATTCAAGATGGCCGTCACAGCTAAAAATAGATTTTTAAAAAATAAGATTGTAGCGACTACTTCTTGAAAACTATAAGTGATATTGATATGGGACTTTTTCTAAAATGATCAGCATGACATGATGTTGATCCTTGTGGAAAATTATTTTGATTCGACGTTAAACATGGCTGCCAGTGGCCATCTTTGGTTACATAGAGTTATATAGTAAAAACTTGTAGCGACTACTCCTCTGAAACTACTTGACGGATGTTCATGAAACTTCACAGGAATGTTGCTCTTGATGTGTAGTTGATCCTAGAAAAATTTCAGGTCGGCCGGAAATTCAAGATGGCCGCCACAGCTAAAAATAGATTTAAAATATATAAGTTTGTAGCGACTACTTCTTCAAAACTATAAGAGATATTGATATGGGACTTTTTCTAAAATGATCAGTATGACATGATGTTGGTCCTTGTCAAAAATCGTTTTGATTTGACGTTAAACATGGCTACCAGTGGCCATCTTTGTTTACATAGAGTTATATAATGAAAACTTGTAGCGACTACTCCTCTGAAACTACTTGACGGATTTTCATGAAACTTCACAGAAATGTTGCTCGTAATGTCTAATTGATCCTAGCAAAATTTCAGGTCGGCCGGAAATTCAAGATGGCCACCACGGTTAACAAGAGGCCCAAGAGGGCCTGTGGACGCTCTACTGGCTAACATGGCTCTTATAACATCAATGAAGTGAGTGACTGCCATTTACGTTTTTTTGAAAGTTTCGGGCAAAAAACAGCTTTTTAACTAAATCAAAGGCCATAACTAAAGAATCTGGTAAAGTTTGGTAAAGATCAGATGAAAAATGAAGGCCCAACCGTATCAACGAGGCAACATATAGCATGTTTAACTAAATAAAGAACACCTCTGTTACTGGTCCGACTGGTCGAACATAGAGCTAAAAAAAAAAAAAAAATTGCAAAAAAAAATATTTAGAAAAAAAAAAAATTCAAAAAAATTCAAAAAAAAAAAAATTCAAAAAAAAAACTCTATACATGTCTATTTAAAACATGTGACCCGAGGGTTACCATTTGAACAAACTTGGTAAAGGACCATAAACTTACAGCAAATGCAAAATATTAAACCTCTGGCTCTTGCAGTTCCAGAGAAGAAGATTTTTTTCAGTTTTTCCCTATACAAGCATTTATGTAAAACTGTGACCCCCGGGGCGGGGCCAGATGTGACCCCAGGGTCCCCATTTGAACAAAATTGGTAAAGGACCATAAGCTTATAGCAACAGCAAAATATTAAACTTCTGGCTCTTGCAGTTTCAGAGAAGAAGATTTTTTAAGTTTTTCCCTATACATGTCTATGTAAAACATGTGACCCTTGGGGTGGGGCCAAATGTGACCCCAGGGTCACCATTTGAACAAACTTGGTAAAGGACCATAAGCTTTTAGCAAATGCAAAATATTAAACCTCTCGCTCTTGCAGTTCCAGAGAAGATTTTTTTTCTTCAGTTTTTCCCTCTACAAGCATTTATGTAAAACTGTGAATCCCCGGGGCAGGGCCAGATGTGACCCCAGGGTCCCCATTTGCACAAAATAGGTAAAGGACCATAAGCTTATAGCAACACCAAAATATTAAACCTCTGGCTCTTGCAGTTTCAGAGAAGAAGATTTTTTAAGTTTTTCCCTATACATGTCTATGTAAAACATGTGACCCTTGGGGCGGGACCAAATGTGACCCCAGGGTCACTATTGTCACTATTTGAACAAACTTGGTAAAGGACCATAAGCTTATAATAAATGTAACATATCAAACCTCTGACTCTTGTAGTTGGCGAGAAGAAGATTTTTTAAAAAAAAATCCTATATAAGTCTATGTAAAACTGTGACCCCCGGGGCGGGGACAAATTTGACCCCAGTGTCACCATTTGAACAAACTTAGTAGAGGACCATAAGCTGATGCTACATGTAATACATGAGAGCTCTGTGCCTTGTGGTTTCAGAGAAGAAGATTTTTTAAAGTTTTTTCCTATATGTCTATATGAAAAACATGCAAAACCTCAATATACAAATTTTGGACCCCCGGGGCACGGCCATTTTTGACCCCGGGGACTTTATTTGAACAAACTTGATAGTCTAGGCGTTGGCGATCATTTTAAAAGAAAAACTGTTGAAATCTGTCCAGCGGTTTTGGAGAAGAAGATTTTTTAAGGTTTCGACCATATATGGTAATGGCAGCCATCTTGGATGTAGCATTGACCTAATTTTAACAAATCTAAAAAGCATTCAACTAAGGATCATCCACGTGAAGTTTGGTCAAAATTAGCCAAGCGGCTTCTGAGAAGAAGTCGTTTGAAGAAAAGTTAACGGACGACAGACGACAGACAGACGACAGACGACAGACAGACAGACAGACGACGGACGACGGACAACACAGCATCCCATAAGCTCTGCTGGCCCTTGGCCAGTAGAGCTAAAAATAGATTTTCAAAAAACAAGTCTGTAGCGACTACTTCCTGAAATCAAATTCAATCAGTAGAGCTTCAAGGTCATTGACCACTTGTTAAAATACAAGTTTGTAGCGACTACTTCTTGAAAACTATAAGTGATATTGATATGGACTTTTTTTTAAAATGATCAGCATGACATGGTGTTGGTCGTGGTCAAAAATCGTTTTGATTCGACGTTAAACATGGCTGCCAGCGGCCATCTTTGTTTACATAGAGTTATATAGTAAAAACTTGTAGCGACTACTCCTCTGAAACTACTTGGCGGATTTTCATGAAAAATTACAAGAATGTTGCTCTTGATGTGTAATTGATCCTAGCAAAATTTCAGATCGACCAGAAATTCAAGATGGCTGCCACAGCTAAAATTAGATTCTTAAAAAATAAGTTTGTAGTGACTTCTTCTTGAAAACTATAAGTGATATTGATATGGGACTTTTTCTAAAATGATCAGCATGACATGATGTTGATCTGAGTCGAACATTATTTTGATATGACGTTAAACATGACTGCCAGTGGCCATCTTTGTTTACATAGAGTTATATAGTAAAAACTTGTAGCGACTACTCCTCTGAAATTGCTTGACGGATGTTCATGAAACTTCACAAGAATGTTGCTCTTGATGTCTAGTTGATCCTAGAAAAATTTCAGGTCGGACGGAAATTCAAAATGGCCACCACTGCTAAAAATAGATTTAAAATAAATAAATTTGTAGCGACTACTTCTTGAAAACTAAGTGATATTGATATGGGACATTTTCTAAAATTATCAGCATGACATGATGTTGATCCTTGTCAAAATTTATTTAGATGCGACTTTAAACATGGCCGCTAGCGGCCATCTTTGTTTACATAGATTTATATACTAAAAACTTGTAGCGACTACTCCTGAAACTACTTGGCAAATTTTTATGAAACTTCACAGGAATGTTGCTCTTAATGTCTAATTGATCCCAGATTTTTTTTAGAAATTAAGATGGCCGCCATGGATTAAAACAGATTTTTAGCTCTACTGATCAGAGATCAGCAGAGCTTATGCCGTGGTGCGGCGTCCGTCGTCCGTCTGTCTGTCCGTAAACTTTTTTTTGTAGCGACTTCTCCTCTGAAACTACTGAATGGATGTTCATGAAACTTTACAGAAATGTTGCCCATGAAGTCTAGTTGATCCTAGCAAAAATTCATGTTGATGTGAAATCCAAGATGGTCGCCAGATCAAAAAATAGGTTTTTAAAAAACAAGTTTGTAGCGACTTCTTCATGAAAACTATAAGTGATATTGATATGGGACTTTTTCTAAAATGATCAGCATGACATGATGTTGGTCCTTGTCGAAAATCGTTTTGATTCGACGTTAAACATGGCTGCCAGCGGCCATCTTTGTTTACATAGAGTTATATAATGAAAACTTGTAGCAACTATTCCTGTGAAACTACTTGATGGATTTTCATGAAACTTCACAGGAATGTTGCTCTTGATGTCTAATTGATCCTAGCAAAATTTCAGGTCGGCCGGAAATTCAAGATATCCGCCACGGCTAAAAATAATTTTTCGAAAAACAAGTCTGTAGCGACTACTTCCTGAAATCAAAATCAATCAGTAGAGCTTCAAGGTCATTGACCTCTTGTTAAAAAAAAGTTTGTAGCGACTACTTCTTGGAAACTGTGAGTGATATTGATATGGGACTTTTTCTAAAATGATCAGCTTGACATGATGTTGATCCTTGTCGAAAATTATTTTTGAATCAAAATTAAACCTTCGCACCAGTGGCCATCTTTGTTTACATAAGAGTTTGTATAGTAAAATTGACTATTCCTCTGAAACTACTAGACGGATTTTCATTAAACTTCACAGGAATGTTGCTCTTGATGTCTTGTTGATCCTAGCACAATTTCAGGTCGGCCAGAATTTCAAGATGGCCACCATGGCTAAACATAGATTTTTAAAAACAAGTTTGTAGCGACTACTTCTTGAAAACTATAAGTGATATTGATATGGGACTTTTTCTGAAATGATCAGCATGACTAGATGTTGAACCTTGTCGAAAATTATTTTGATTCGACATTAAACATGGCTGGCAGTGGCCATCTTTGTTTACCTAGAGTTATATAGTAAAAACTTCAACTTGTAGTGACTACTCCTCTGAAACTACTTGACAGTTTTTATGAAACTTCCAGGGCTTGCACTGGCTCATTTTTTCTTTGCGCAACTACATTCGCCAAATGAAAAAAATTAGAGCCAAATTAAAAACTTGGGAGCCAAACATTTTCTTATTGGCACAAACTTTTTACGTGATCTTTCAACTTAACATTTCTTGAAATTGTCAAATGTTTGAACTATGCTTTCTATTTAAAACAAATTTAGTCCAAGACAAGCTGGAACTTCAGTCAGTTACACATACAGTTCTATAGTAGAAAGCATATTAGAACATCTCTGAACATTTAGCCATTCGAAGTATATATTACTGAAAAGAACCGACTTTTACAAGGTATTAAAATTGTAAAATATTTGGAGTTACTAGAAGGCTGCTTATTACTCAAAACAATCTGTTAAGATTGAGATGAAGCATATACTTCACCATGTATTGTTTTAAATAAAGAGCAGGTTTGAAGAATCCCTAAATATTTTAAAGTTATATAGGGAAATAAATTAAGACCAGAATACAAATCAATAAACAGTTTCAATTTTATTTCAGGTAATAAACTAATGATTATCATACGTACAGCACAGTGACATGAACTGAGCAATATACTTATATTGTCTACACTATACCACAGTCAGTGTCTCATCATTAATTTTATTTTACCAAATGAACTGTAACACAGTTACAAACTATTCTCATCAACAAGTGTTCATTTCACTTCATCATTCGTCATGACTTCTGTTTTGCCCAATTCAAAAACGCTCTCTTAAATTCAAAGTCCTTTAACTCGGGGCCATCAATTGATATTCTCATCAAATTGTCTCGAGTTTTTGTACCCATACTGTTTCGCAAACACGTTTTGACAAGGTTTTGTTTACTGAATCCACGCTCACAGTCCGCTGTGGACACTGGCAATACTAAAAGACGTTCAGCTGCCTCAGCCACAGCAGGAAACGTTTCCTTGTTAGCTCTACTGATCAGAGATCAGCAGAGCTTATGCCGTGGTGCGGCGTCCGTCGTCCGTCTGTCCGTCTGTCTGTCCGTAAACTTAATTGTAGCGACAACTCCTCTGAAACTACTGGATGGATATTCATGAAACTTTACAGAAATGTTGCCCATAAAGTCTAGTTGATCCTAGCAAAAATTCATGTTGATGTGAAATCCAAGATGGCCGCCAAAGCTAAAAATAGAGTTTTAAAATACAAGTTTGTAGCGACTACTTCTTGAAAACTATAAGTGATATTGATATGGGACTTTTTCTAAAATGATCAGCATGACATGATGTTGATCCTTGTTAAAAATCGTTTTGATTCAACGTTAAACATGGCTGCCAGCGGCCATCTTTGTTCACGTAGAGTTATATAGTAAAAACTTGTAGCGACTACTCCTCTGAAACTACTTGACGGATTGTAATGAAACTTTACAGGAATGTTGCTCTTGATGTCTAATTGATCCTAGCAAAAGTTCAGATCTGCCAGAAATTCAAGATGGCCGTCACAGCTAAAAATAGATTTTTAAAAAATAAGTTTGTAGCGACTACTTCTTGAAAACTATAAGTGATATTGATATGGGACTTTTTCTAAAATGATCAGCATGACATGATGTTGATCCTTGTGGAAAATTATTTTGATTCGCGTTAAACATGGCTGCCAGTGGCCATCTTTGGTTACATAGAGTTATATAGTAAAAACTTGTATCGACTACTCCTCTGAAACTACTGGACGGATGTTCATGAAACTTCACAGGAATGTTGCTCTTGATGTGTAGTTGATCCTAGAAAAATTTCAGGTCGGCCGGAAATTCAAGATGGCCGCCACAGATAAAAATAGATTTAAAATAAATAAGTTTGTAGCGACTACTTCTTCAAAACTATAAGAGATATTGATTTGGGACTTTTTCTAAAATGATCAGTATGACATGATGTTGGTCCTTGTCGAAAATCGTTTTGATTTGACGTTAAACATGGCTACCAGCGGCCATCTTTGTTTACATAGAGTTATATAATGAAAACTTGTAGCGACTACTCCTCTGAAACAACTTGACGGATTTTCATGAAACTTCACAGGAATGTTGCTCTTAATGTCTTATTGATCCTAGCAAAATGTCAGGTCGGCGGGAAATTCAAGATGACCACCACGGTTAAAAATAGATTTTCAAAAAACAAGTCTGTAGCGACTACTTCCTGAAATCAAAATCAATCAGTAGAGCTTCAAGGTCATTGACCTCTTGATTTAATAAACATGAAAAGGGTGTTTAAATGCACAAGTACAATTAAATACTATTTTCAAGTTTTATACCTGTTCAATGCACAGAATAATAAATAAGACTGCAACCTTTTCTATATAAAAATAATTAAATCATGTATTCAGCAGGATTCGAAGAAGAGTTTGTGATGGGCAATCGGTTGCAATTCATAATTTATCATCCGTTATCGGCTCACATCAAAAGAGCAGTGGCAGAAAAACATAAATTTGAAAAACATTCACCTTAGAAGTGAAGTTTGGTCAAAATTGACCAAGCTGTTTCCGAGAAGATTTTTGAAAATTTCCCTTTGTAAGTCTATGTGAACCCAGGATCTACATTTGAAAAACTTGGTAGAGGACTATAAGCTTATAGTAAATGCAAAATATTAAACCTCTGGCTCTGGCATTTCAGAGAAGATGATTTTTTAAGTTTTTCCCGCAATACAAACTTTGGACCCCCGGGGCATGGCCATTTTTTACCCCATGAAATTCATTTGAATAAAATTGATAGTCTAGCCGTTGGCTGTCATTTTAAAAGAAAAACTGTCGAAATTTGTCTGAGAAGATGATTTTTTAAGGTTTCGACCATGTATGGTAATGGCAGCCATCTTGGATGTCATGCTGACCTAATTTTAACAAATCTAAACAGCATTTATCTAAGGATCATCCATGTGAAGTGTGTCAAAATTGGCCAAGCAGTTTCTGAGAAGCCGTTCGAAGCAAAATTTAACGACGACGGATGGACGGACGAAGAGTGATCCCAAAAGATCACCTTCGGCTCAGGTGATCTAAAAATCTAGATGTGACAAGCACCAATACATTCTGTGAGCAATGAATCGATAGATAAAATTAATGTGAAGTTTCATGAACATGGACAAAAAAATTCTAGTTATGAATCGGGTTTAAAGATCCAGATTAAAGTTTTCAAGAAAGGTGCATAACAGTCTGCCAATTGCCAAATGGACATGCAACAAAATTATGTATGTAAAGATGTTTGAACTTGTTGTTACCTCTACTTTTTTGCTAACATCCAACTCTTCATCAGTAACCTTTCCTTTTGCCGCTTTTGGCTGGCTTTCAACCGGAAGCTGAAAGATAAATTCTGTTATAATACCGTCTAAGTTGTTACTATTTATAGAAATTAGGATACAATGATGAAAAAGTGTACCAGTCTCTAAATCCGACTCTTACTATCCAGGGGACGAAATATATTTTACTGTATACTCATCCGGCAGGACGATTGGCATTGACATGTTACTCATCCTTATGTAAAAGATCATAAGCCGAAGTAGTCAGATACCAGTGTATTAGCCAGCCAACCGTGCAGCCGTCTTTTTCACGGCCGTTTTTGAAAAATCGCGGCCAGTATTTGGGGGGAGTGGGGAAGGTTTTGCACAACAACACTTCCAAACTCTTACTTTGTCAATATTGTTGTGTTTTGTATACATTTGTAGAAGAAATATGATCTAAAATGTGTTTATTTCACCCTTATTTGTAAAAATAAAGGCACCCCAGAGACACCCACTTGTCGCAAATTGTCGCCTAGCACTTGTTAGCAACTTATTTTGCACACCCTGCTGGCATATTTGCACACCCAGTTCTTGAATTTCTGCCTAATACACAGTCAGATACCATCATTTAACACTATTATATATAAATAAAACAAAGGGAAACATCATAATGTGTTGTTGTTTTCTTTATATAAATCAATGAAAATTATGGAACTTTGACCAGTATTATAGATGACTATATTTATATTCTATAGTTCACTACAGTCTAATCATGGCCATTAAAGTAACTCTGGCATGGTATATATTTTTCCCCTTTTCCTGTGAAAAATTCCTCTTAATTTTTTTTTTATTATTTTTTTTTATACGATAAGTTAAAACTCCCAATACAGGAAGACAGCATATTTTTGCAATTCCCCTTGCTGAAGGCCCTGGCCCCAGTCACCTAAAAGCTGACTAGTGCCCTTAAAGATTTCCCCCATGAAAGTGTTATTTGTATAACATTAAATACCGTAACGTTCGCGCTCCGTGAAATTAGAACGGGAGCCGCATTTTAGAATGTCCCAAAACGGAAATGCGTCAATTTCCCAATATCCGGTTGACTTAAATTGCAATATAATCGCTAAATAAACAGTTGCGACTATTTACTGCATTTAATCGCTTAATAAACTATGTAAGAACGATTTTCTTTGTTCTTTTTTTCTACTGAAATGTTACTCGTCCTCTCGGACGCCCGATTCATGAGTTTTATTCGTCCGGATTCGAATTTCACTTGTCAATACGAGCGGACGAGTGGAATTTTCGTGCCAGGATAGTCCAATGCCTGTATATGTCCCCATCATGTGGACACATCTTAGAGGAGGATGTGTCTTGATTTAGCAAAGATACATTTTTAAGAGAAAAACAGTTAAACTTGCCGTACCTCTGCTGTGTGGCTCACGTCTTCATCCACCTGAAGTTTTCTTTTTTGCCGCTTTTGGCTTAACCGGAAGCTGAAAGATAAATTCAATTACAATACCGTCTAAATTGTTACTATTTATAGAAAATAGAATACAATGATGAAAAATTGTACCAATCTCTAAATCCGACTCTATCCAGTATATTCACACAGTTCAGACTTCAGTTTGCTTGTTCATATGCCCTGTTTATGTCCCCATCCTGTGGACACATCTAAGGGGGATGTGTCGTGACCTCGCAGATACATTTTTAAGAGAACAAGAGCTCTACTGATACGTTTTTGATAGCTAAATCAATATTCCTGTGAAGTTTCATGAAAATCTGTCAAGTAGTTTCAGAGGAGTAGTCGTTACAAGTTTTTACTATATAAATCTATGGCAGCCATGTTTAATGTTGAATCAAAATAAATTCCAACAGGGACCAACATCATGTCATGCTGATCATTTTAGAAAAAGTCCCATATCAAATATCACTTCTACAAGCTTTTACTATGTAACACTATGTAAACAAAG
Source organism: Cyrtodaria siliqua (assembly GCA_037043455.1). Classification (NCBI taxonomy): domain Eukaryota; kingdom Metazoa; phylum Mollusca; class Bivalvia; order Adapedonta; family Hiatellidae; genus Cyrtodaria; species Cyrtodaria siliqua. Next base: position 4,523 of record JAWPHD010021068.1, on the reverse strand, counting down.
ATGGCCGCTGACAGCCATGTTTAATGTTGAATCAAAATGATTTTCGAAAATGACCAACCTCATGCCATGCTGATCGTCTTAGAAAAAGTCATATCACTTATATATATCAATATCACTTATAGTTTTCAGGAAGTAGTCAATACAATTTTTTAAATCTATTTATAGCCGTGGCGGGCATCTTGAACTTCCGACCTGACAGAAATTTTGCTAGGATCAATTATACATCAGGGGCAACATACCTGTGAAGTTTCATGAAAATCCTTCAAGTAGTTTCAGAGGAGTAGTTGATACAAATCTTTATTATATAACTATGTAAACAAAGATGGCAACTGGCTGCCATGTTGAATCAAAATAATTTTTGACTAGGATCAACATCATGTCATGCTGATAATTTTAGAAAAAGTCCCATATCAATATCACTTATAGTTTTCAAGAAGTAGTCGCTACAAACTTGTTTTTTTTTAAATCTATTTTTAGCTGTGGTGGACATCTTGAATTTCTGGCCAACTGAATTTTGGCTAGGATCAACCAGACATCAAGAGCAACATTGCTGTCAAGTTTCATAAAAATCTGTCCAGTAGTTTCAGGAGTAGTCGCCACAAGTTTTTCCTATATAACTCTATGTAAACAAAGATGGCGGCTGGCCATGTTTAGAATCCAATCAAAATGAACTTTGGTTAGGACCAACTACATGTTGTGCCATTCATTTTGGTAAAGGTTTGAAATCAATATCACTTATGTTTTTTGAGAAGTAGTCGCCACAAAATCGCATTTTGAAAATCTATAATCTATTTTAGCAGTGGCGGCCATCTTAAATTTCCAACTGACCTGAATTTTTGCTATAATCAACTAGACATCAAGAGCAACATTCCTCTTAATTTTCATGAAAATCTGTTAAAGAGTTTCAGAGGAGTAGTCGCCACAAAAATTTTTTAAAAGACAGATGGACGCCATACCATAGCATAAGCTCTGCTGATCTTTGATCAGTAGAACTGAAAACAGTTAAACTTGCCGTTACCTCTGCTGTATGGTTCACGTCTTTTTTCTGACCCACTTCAAGGAGATCAAGGTCTGAGATCATCTGACTGAAAGCAGGTCCTGCTAATAGCAATTCCATGTCATTTTTGCCACTTACATCTGCAGAAAAATACATAATTATCAAATTTGTAATTTATTGATATTAAATTCAAATTTTAATAAGTGTACTGAAAAAAACTGACTCATCCATGATCGGCAGCTCATAGCTCTTAGTTTAAACTCGAAACGGAGCTTAAATTATGTGCAAGAATTACTAGGCGATAAATGAAAATTGCATGGTATATATATGGTCTACAAAATACCAAGCCTGTTGGTCTCATATCAATGGGCTTCCATTGTTGTTGTATATCCAATTCTAATGACAGTGTCTCACTGCCTATATTCACATAGTGCTCACAGGTTGCTGTATCGGTGACTAAAAAAACAATATATATATATATATATGAATCGTGTTATTTGCTAAAAACAGTCAGATTTTAAGTTTTCCTGAAAGAATGTCCAAGAGTAACGTAGTCATAGACAAGGTATGAAGCTATATATGGTTAACATTTGATACCTGTTTTCATCAATTATTTCACTGGCCAATTCCGAGAATTATCCACAAATTAAGGCTATTTGGAACTGCAGATGTATGTCGTTCTCGAAACCGAAAAACGAAAACAATTCGTTCAAACCGTTTTTCTGTGACAAGTCAAAATGCTTCAAATTAGGTATACATGAATATGAAACAAAATAATAAAGCACATATTCACCGCTATTGGTGGCGATTCCGCGAATGTACCAGCATCTGTCTGTCTGTCGGTCGATAGGCCGGGACCTATCTACCGACCGACCGATACTGCATCACCCTCTTTCGAAGATTATGTGCAGGTGCGCGTCTGCGGTTGCGAGTAATTTAAAAGATGATAAAAGAAAGAGTAAAATAAGGTGAAGGTGAAAATAAAGATGAAAGTGTTATGTATGTTAAAAGTTCGATGAAGAACAAAGTGATATTTAAAAGACAGCGTTTTAATTTATGGCATTTGGTGGCTAACCGTGCAAACTGCCAGCTTGAACGAATCTAAGCTAGGCAGCATGGCAATGTTAGTCGGCAGGCTGTTCCATTGTACCACAGCAAGCGGAAAGAATGCATATTTGTAATAGTCAACTTGTGTGTGTATTTGACGAAAATCGAGTGGGTGTGACAGTCTAGATAGTCTCATGGGATGCTGGACATGACGGCATTTGGATGGCAACTAGCCCATGGCAGAAATTCAAGAACCGGGTGTGCAAAACAATTTACTAACACGCGATAGGCGCTATTCGCGACAACTGGGTGTCTCTGGGGTAATTTATTTTCACAGATAAAGGTTAAAAAGGTGCATTTTAGATCACATGTATACAAAACATAACAGTATTGAGACAGTAAGAGTTTGGAAGTGTTGTTAAACAAAAAAAAAAAAAAAAACACCAAATATTGGCCGCGATTTTTCAAAAACGGCCGTGCAAAAGACGGCTGCACGGTTGTCTGGCTAATACACTGCAGTGGGCAGACTAGTGCTTTGTATGCGGTTGTTCTTATTCCTGGGTTTTTGCTTCTGATGTTTCGCTTTATGAATCCCAGAGTTTTGTTACCAGAATTTGCATTTTTAATATGGTTGTTCCGGGTAAGATCGCTGCTGATGCTGACTGTTGTTTCCAGTAACTGACCAATCAATTAAATCCGAGGTGATTTCAACAGCGGAACAAGTAATAAACATAAATATAACGCTTACCTTTTTAGCTCTACTGATCAGAGATCAGCAGAGCTTATGCCGTGGTGCGGTGTCCGTCGTCCGTCCGTTAACTTTTTTTTGTAGCGACTACTCCTCTGAAACTACTGAATGGATTTTCATGAAACTTTACAGAAATGTTGCCCATGAAGTCTAGTTGATCCTAGCAAAAATTCATGTAGATGTGAAATCCAAGATGGCCGCCAAATCTAAAAATAGGTTTTTAAAAAACAAGTTTGTAGCGACTACTTCTTGAAAACTCTAAGGGATATTGCTATGGGACTTTTTCTAAAATGATCAGCATGACATGATGGTTATTCAAGTCGAACATTATTTTGATTCGACGTTAAACATGGCTGCCAGTGGCCATGTTTGTTTACATAGAGTTATATAATGATAACTTGTAGCGACTACTCTTTGAAACTACTTGACGGATTTTCATGAAACTTCACACCAATGTTGCTCTTGATGTCTAATTGATCTTAGCAAAATTTCAGGTCGGCCGGAAATTCAAGATGGCTGCCATGGCTAAAAATAGATTTTTAAAAAATAAGTTTGTAGCGACTACTTCTTGAAAACTATAAGAGATATTGATATGGGACTTTTTCTAAAATGATCAGCATGACATGATGGTTATCCGAGTCGAACATTATTTTGATTCAATGTTAAACATGGCTGTCAGTGGCCATCTTTGTTTACATAGAGTTATATAATGAAAACTTGTAGCGACTACTCCTCTGAAACCACTTGACGGATTTTCATGAAACTTCACAGGAATGTTGCTCTTGATGTCTAATTGATCCTGGCAAAATTTCAGGTCGGCCGGAAATTCAAGATGGCCACCACAGCTAAAAATAGATTTTCAAAAAACCAGTTTGTAGCGACTACTTCCTGAAATCAAAATCAATCAGTAGAGCTTCAAGGTCATTGACCTCTTGTTTAAAATTGCTGTATTTGACGAGAAATCGTCAGTTTAGAATATTCAAACCACCGTCTGCACGTCTGCTGCAACTGTTTTGAATAGTCATGATCATCAGGGACGCTTGCTTTTTTTAATGTTTCCCTTTGTCTTTAAACAAGCAAGCGTCGTATATGATCAAGATTATATTGAAGCGGGGAGTGACTATTCTAAACAGACGATTTCTCGTCAAATACAAAAATTAAAAAAAAAAAGTAATATATATCAATGCGTTATATTTATGTTTATTACTTGTTCCGTTGTTGAAATCACCTTGGATTGAAATGATTGACATTGGTACATTCGGACATTGGTACATTCGGGGAATCGCCACCAATAGCGGTGAATATATGCTTTATTTTGTTTATGTCTGTTTTCAACAAATAACATGAATTTTTTTCTATATATATCTTTTTTTTTACAAGATGTAATTTTTTTTTAGTTCCGGGGGTTGAACACCGATACAGCAACCTGTGATAGTGCTTGCTTTATAACAAAAAATAATCTTCAGAGTGCTACACCATGTGTGCTTCCATACGAGTCCCGAAAACATGAGAAATGCTGAAAAGTTGAGACTAAGACCTACGTCTTGTCTTCTTTTAAAATACTTTAAACGAGTTTTAAATGCTAACACGATTATAAACAAGCATATATATATAATTGAAACAATTTTCATTTACCTGAAATCTTTCCCACAATCCCTTCCACGATACCGAATCCTGGACATTTGGCTTTCACCATCTCGCCTACTTTATAGTCCGAGCAATTCTTTCGCG
>JAWPHD010021067.1:0-29455 GCA_037043455.1 Cyrtodaria siliqua | reverse complement strand
CAGTTCTTAGGCATATATATTCCGTTCTTACGCATATATATTCAGTTCTTACACATATATATATTCCGTTCTTACGCATATATATTCCGTTCTTACGCATATATATTCCGATCTTACGCATATATATTCAATTCTTACACATGTATATTCAGTTCTTACACATATATATTCAGTTCTTACACATATATATTCCGTTCTTACGCATATATATTCCGTTCTTACACATATATATTTAGTTCTTGCACATATATATTCCGATCTTACGCATATATATTCAGTTCTTACACATATATATTCAGTTCTTACACATATATATTCCGTTCTTACGCATATATATTCCGTTCTTACGCATATATATTCCGATCTTACGCATATATATTCAGTTCTTACACATGTATATTCAGTTATTACACATATATATTCAGTTCTTACACATATATATTCAGTTCTTAAGCATATATATTCCGTACTTACGCATATATATTCCGTTCTTACGCATATATATTCCGTTCTTACGCATATAGATTCCGTTCTTACGCATATATATTCCGTTCTTACGCATATATATTCCGTTCTTACGCATATATATTCAGTTCTTACATATAATTATTCCGTTCTTACGCATATATATTCAGTTCTTACACATATATACTCTGTTCTTACACATATATATTCAGTTCTTACTCATATATATTCAGTTCTTACACATATATATTCAGTTCATACACATATATATTCAGTTCTTACACATATATATTCAGTTCTTACACATATATATTCAGTTCTTACAAATATATATTCAGTTCTTACGCATATATATTCAGTTCTTACGCATATATATTCAGTTCTTACAAATATATATTCAGTTCTTACGCATGTATTCAGTTCTTACGCATATATATTCAGTACTTACACATATATATTCAGTTCTTACACATATTTATTCAGTTCTTACACATATATATTCCGTTCTTACGCATATATATTTAGTTCTTACGCATATATATTCCGTTCTTACGCATATATATTCAGTTCTTACACATAATTATTCCGTTCTTACGCATATATATTCAGTTCTTACACATATATACTCTGTTCTTACACATATATATTCAGTTCTTACTCATATATATTCAGTTCTTACACATATATATTCAGTTCATACACATATATATTCAGTTCTTACACATATATATTCAGTTCTTACACATATATATTCAGTTCTTACAAATATATATTCAGTTCTTACGCATATATTCAGTTCTTACGCATATATATTCAGTTCTTACAAATATATATTCAGTTCTTACGCATATATATTCAGTTCTTACACATATATATTCAGTTCTTACACATATTTATTCAGTTCTTACACATATAAATATTCAGTGATTACACATATATATTCCGTTCTTACGCATATATATTCAGTTCTTACACATATATATTCAGTTCTTACACATATATATTCAGTTCTTAGGTATATATATTCAATTCTTACGCATATATATACCGTTCTTACGCATATATTTTCAGTTCTTACGCATATATATTCAGTTATTACACATATATATTCAGTTCTTACACATATATATTCAGTTCTTACACATGTATATTCAGTTCTTACACATATATATTCAGTTCTTACACATATATATTCAGTTCTTACGCATATATATTCCGTTCTTACGCATATATATTCCGTTCTTACGCATATATATTCCGTTCTTACGCATATAGATTCCGTTCTTACGCATATATATTCCGTTCTTACGCATATATATTCCGTTCTTACGCATATATATTCAGTTCTTACACATATATATTCAGTTCCTACGCATATATATTCAGTTCTTACGCATATATATTCAGTTCTTACACATATATACTCAGTTCTTACACATATATATTCAGTTCTTACTCATATATATTCAGTTCTTAGACATATATTCAGTTCTTACACATATATATTCAGTTCTTACACATATATATTCAGTTCTTACACATATATATTCAGTTCTTACAAATATATATTCAGTTCTTACGCATATATTCAGTTCTTACGCATATATATTCAGTTCTTACAAATATATATTCGGTTCTTACGCATATATTCAGTTCTTACGCATATATGTTCAGTTCTTACACATATATATTCAGTTCTTACGCATATATATTATATTCAGTTCTTACGCATATATATTCAGTTCTTACGCATATATATTCCGATCTTAGGCATATATATTCAGTTCTTACACATATATATTCAGTTCTTACACATATATATTCCGTTCTTACGCATATATATATGGTTCTTACACATATATATTCAGTTCTTACACATATATATTCAGTTCTTACGCATATATATTCAGTTCTTACAAATATATATTCAGTTCTTACACATATATATTCAGTTCTTACACATATATATTCCGTTCTTACACATATATATTCAGTTCTTACACATATGTATTCCGTTCTTACGCATATATATTCAGTTCTTAGGCATATATATTCCGTTCTTACGCATATATATTCCGATCTTACGCATATATAATCAGTTCTTACTCATATATATGTAACCATGGTCTTATGGGGATAAATTCAACAACTCCAATCCATGATTTAGGGTTCTTTATATACGGGTAATATAAAGCCTGCAATATATACAAACATCACATTTAACAAACAATTACAACATGAATGACATTGCAGTCATTACAGAAATACATTATCTACAAACGCGGCAATTTCATTAATATAACAAACAATCGAGAACTCACCAGACAAATCCATATTTAGGTTCTGCAACCAAATATTTACCAAGAATCTAATAGCTGTAGAATATATAAACTACATTCTCAATCAGACCTTTACAAGTCTATAGAAAACTACTAAAATATATATTATTACATCTCTGTACTGAAATAGGTGTTTCTCTTAGAGAAGGTAGGCAAAGACTGAGTTAGTTAGAGTTATCATGCCATGCAGTTGTTAGGGGTGACCTAAGTTAGTTTTCACTCACTCAATCCTGTCAACCAAGCTGTATTTGTACAATAATCAGTTTGTCAAGACATATATGACAACCGTATACAATATAAATAATACATTGATCTCATGATAAAAGGTCTCATTAACTTTTACAGTTATTACTCAGTACTGTGAATATAGCCAGCTATCTACCTGTGGAATAAGGGACATAAATATCAGTAAACATACTACAGAGAACTATAGCAGTTGTCTCCCTTGAACCACTATTAAAGGCACGGCTACATACTTCCCGGCTCAGTGAAATGGCTCCTGGCATTTATTAACCAGATGCCAGCGCTGTAAATAAGACATTTAATTAAAAGTTATAAAATAAACACAAATAAGCATACCTGAAAATATTCAACATAACTGACTTAACCAGGTACATTTATTATCTTTGCAAATAATATTAATTCAGCAAAAATGGACCAACTTCAAAGTCTGAAAGCAAACAGATTAGCATCCATATACTATGCTGAAATAAATTCTAAAATTGTTAACCAATATTATCTGAAATTAATCCATCTCCATACGTATCTGTGAAATAGAAAACAGAACAATTAATGGGGTTTTACGTCCCGTCAACACATCATAATGGGTTAACTTGTGACAGCAACCTCAAAGGGAAATGAGATTGATCTCGCTAAAATACACATGTCAAGTACATCATATCTTCACGACATTACATGTCGCGACAAATACTAACATCATACACTGAAAAATGGTAAAAATTAACATTATACATAATAAATTTCTTGTTTCGGTGTTGTGGCTGTCTGCTGCACAACCCACTGTCCCAGTCGGTTTGGTGGTTGCCGTTCTCTGGTTGACCGTCTCGGTGGCTCCGGTTGCTGTACCAGTGTACCATCTGGGTGATCTTCCGGTGGACGTTCTGGTGGACGTTCCGGTGGATGTTCCAGTTGTACTGGCTCCGGTTGCTGCACCGGCAGATCCTCTGGTTGAACTTCCAGTTGACCATCTGGTGGATGTTCCAGTTGTGCTGGTGGACCTTCTGGTTGATGTTCCGGTGGTCTAGCTGGTTGACCTAGTGAATCTGGATCTATATCCCACACGCTGTCGCGACTCGCATTAAAGTTGCTCTCATCCAATTGAAGGTTTGCATCTTCAAGGGTGCTACTTTCATGGCGTTCGCTTAGAGAGATGGTATCTGGTCCAATTCGTACTTTCTTCTGTCTAGTACCATTCTGAATATGTTGCTCAGGTTCAGAATCTGAGCTTGAACTTTCTGTGTCGGTACTCCGAGGATTGGCTCTGGTGGGTTTTCTTCTAGACACAACCTTACGGTTTGGTATCTGGCATGGGACCTCAGAGGGAATAGAGGTAAACGGTAGCAGCATATTTCTATGTAGCACCCGTATTGGACCCTGTCCATCCTCGCGTTTCACTCTGTATACAGGGATATCCCTATTTGGCATCGCGAGTACCAAATATGGATCCCTGTCCCATTTGTCTGCCAACTTCTGCTTCCCTTGCAGACCGACTTTCCTCACCAGGACTCTGTCACCATCCTCAAGCTTGCTATTCCTTACATTACGATCATATCGCTCCTTGTTCTGAGCAGCGTTCTTGCTGGCTTCCTTTGCAGCAACACCATACGCAACCTGCAACCTGTCTCGCAGCTTCTTGCCATACGTCTGTGGTTCTGATGCAGCTTCTTCAGCATCTACTGAAGTACCTAAGTAGGCATCTACTGAGAGACGAGGATGCCACCCGAACATGAGATAGTGGGGCGAATAACCAGTTGCATCACTCTTCGTTGCGTTGTATGCCTGGACCATTGGCGCTACGTAAGATTTCCAATCCTGTTTTTGGTCCTCTTCCAAGGTCCCGAGCATTTTCAACAAGGTTTGGTTGAACCGTTCCGCTGATCCATTACCCATGGGGTGGTATGGTGTAGTTCTGGTTTTCTTAATCTGGGCGATCTTGCACAGCTCCTTGATGACGTTTCCGACAAAATTCCGTCCCTGGTCACTGTGTAGTGTCTCTGGAAAACTGTAGTATCGGTAAAAATTGTCATACAAGGCTCTGGCAGTCGTCTGGGCCGTCTGGTTGCGACAAGGAATAGCTTGAGCATACCGAGTGAAGTGATCCGTGATGACCAGAATATGCTCAAAGCCTCCTTTTGACCTCTCCAGACTAAGAAAGTCCATGCAGACCAATTCCATTGGTCTTGTAGTCATTATAGGGTGTAGTTCTGCTACCACCCTAACTGGTGTCTTCCGACGAATACATCTGCCACAGGTTTCCACTTTCCTGTTAACATCGCCTTCCAAGCCAGGCCAATAAAAGCGTTGTCTAGCCAACCACAGAGACTTCTCCTTTCCTTGATGTCCCACATCATCATGGATGCCTTTTAGGGCAATGCTCCTGTAAGTCTCTGGGATGACTAACTGTCTTGTCTGTTGACCATCAAAGGAGGCGGTTCTGTACAGAATGTCATCCTCTACGTTAAGGCGATTCCATTCCCGAAGGAACTTCTGTACAGTGCGTGTTTCTCTCCTGAGGTCTTCCTCCCTTGGCCGAGAACCGCATCCAAGGTGGTCTAATACTCTGGCTATGGTGGCATCTTTTCTCTGTTCCTGCTGCCAGTCTATCTGGTTAAAAGGTTCCGATGTTACAATTTCCTCACCGGCCGGTTGAGGTCCTACAACTTCCGAAACACAGTGCACCAAGGGTAGTGATGCTTTAACTGCATGGCAGATTGCTTTAACCTGATCAGGAAAGATCAACTCTGGTTGTCTTGACAGACTATCAGCATCAACATTAAGCTTTCCAGGACGATAAATGATGGTGAACTGGAAGTTGCTTAATGCTGATATCCAACGGTGTCCTGTGGCATCAAGCTTGGCTGTTGTTAGCACATAGGCCAACGGGTTGTTGTCCGTTACGACCTGAAATGTAGTTCCCATGAGGAAGTCATGAAACTTGTCTGTAATCGCCCATTTCAGTGCTAAAAACTCCAACTTGTGCGCTGGGTACTTCTTTTCACTGGGTCTCAGTCCCCTACTGGCATATGCTATTACGCGTTCCTTGCCTTCCTGAAGCTGGTATAGTACAGCGCCTAAACCAAATCCACTGGCATCCGTGTGTAGGATCATAGGTTTTGTATAATCAGCATATCCAAGGACTGGTGGTGTCGTCAATTTTTCTATCAACGTATCAAATGCTTGTTGTTGGTCCTTTCCCCATTTCCTCACAAAAAAGCTTGCTTCTTGATCTTTTTCTTGGCTTTCTTGGCAGCTTTTGTCGTTCCATGACCCTCCAGCAAGGCATTTAGAGGTTGTGCAACTTGGGAGAAGTTCTTCACGAACCGCCTGTAATAGCCTGCAAAGCCAAGAAATTGTCGCAGTTCCTTGATATTGGTTGGTGGCTTCCAATTCTTGATAACTGCTGTCTTCTCTGGGTCAGTTGCTATTCCATGTTCTGACACAACATGGCCCAAGTAGTTCACTGAGCTTTTGAACAGCTCACATTTGCTGGGTTTTAACAATAGCCCATGTTGTTCCAATCTTGAGAACACTCCTTCCAGACGTTTTACGTGTTCTTCGAATGTCTTCGAAAATACCAAAATATCATCAAGGAAAATGAGACCCATGCACTTCTCCATAAGCCTTTGAAATGTGGCAGGTGAGTTTGAAAGTCTCATTCCCATGCGATTCATCTCATAGAATCCGAGATTACCTACGGAGAAAGCAGTGTAGGGTTTCGAAGACTCCTCCATTTCCACTTGATAGTAGCCTGATCGAAGATCTAGCTTCGAAAAGTACTTTGATCCACTCAAGGTATCAATAGTGTCGTCAAATCTAGGCAACATATATGCGTCCTTCCGTGTTTTGTTGTTTAGATGTCTCCAGTCTAAACAAAATCGCAGGGAACCGTCCTTTTTCCTAACAAGTACCACATTAGATGAGAATGGACTGTCAGATTCTCTAATGGCATCTGCTTCAAGCATCTCCCTAATGTGCTGTCGTACTTCTTCATACATGCCTGGTGGTATCCTCCTGTATGGCATTTTGAAAGGAGTATCGTCTTCTAGCACGATCTTGTGCTGACCTAGGTCAGTCTTACCAATATGGGCAGCTCCTTTCGAAAATATATGGTCCCAGGTTCCTAAGATCTGACGTACACGTGCAAGTTGCTCCTCCGTGAGATTTGCCGTATCAATTCTGACACCAAGTTCTTCCAGGGGTGAAACATTACCCTCCTTAGTCACTGTCATACTGCCAAGATCCGAGGCCAGGTTATCCACCACCTTGACTTCACTGATCTGGCAAATATCAGACTTGGGTCGAAATGTAATAGCTTTCGCAGACATGTTGCAAATTTTAACTGCAATCTTGGCACAGTTACCGCGTTGTTCCAGATTAACCACTCTCGGACAGACTGTATATCCGGATGGAGAATCTGCCTGTAAGTTCTCTGTTACAACAGTACTGACATTATGGCTAACATGTCTAGCTGTACCATTAATTGTAATGGTTTCATAAGGTGCAACCTTTATCCCTTTCTTGTTGCTGGACTTCACTGTAAACGTATTGCAACTTATGCTGTCCATAGCAACTTTCCACTCTTCCGGAACATCAGATGAAGAATTATCTGTATCCTGTGCAAGAACAATCTTACACAAACGAATAACGTTGGTTCCTATAAGCACTGGACAATTACTATTCAAATGTGTATCCGGTACAACTAAAACAGGTACATCAAATAAAATATAAGATAAATATGGAACTAAAATAGTACATTCAATAAAACCAATATACTTCAACAGTGATCCATCAGCAATGGAAACCTTTAAACCCAGTGTATCCAAACTGTGTAGAACTGGTGGATCTGTTAAAGAACGATAAAAAGACTCGGATACTGTAGATATCATCGACCCAGTATCCAACAAGGCTCTGACCCGTGATCCCTGTAAGAAAATATCACTTTCATTAGAGCTACCTATCATTTTCTCTAATATATCTTGGCCTATATATTCACCAGCCTCTGGTTGGCCATCAACAGAGACGGTTAAGCTTTTGGCTGTTGATTCCCTCTACCAAAACCATTCTGTTGGCACCTGTTGTCTTCCGGACGGTGGTTGTTGTTACTGCCACCTGGATGGTTGTATGGTGGATTGTTGCCATAACGGAAACCACGTCCACGACCTCGACCCCTGAAAGTGTTCTGGGAGAAGTCTCTGTTCCTGTCATCCCTCTGATCCAGCCTATTGAGGATCATGTCCATCTTCTCGTCTATCTTCCTATCCAGCCTCTTTTCCAACACATCCATCCTTCTCTCCAGCTTCCTCTCCACATCTGCAATCCCTGGAGACACAGGTGCTTCCGCTGTCACGGGCTGATGACCCACCTTCTTGAGTGGTGCGGTGGTCTTAGCATCTGAAGGAGTGATACTAATCTCCTTGTCCACCATGCGAATCTCCCGCAGAAGCTCATCATAATTTGACAGGGTGTCATACTTATGCCGGGTCTGGCTCTTGAGCTGCTCAGATCGGAGTGACGTCCAAAACTTATGCCGCATCAGGTCATTCTTGGCCTCCTTGGCAAGATGTTTGTTGTCAATGGCAATCTGTAACAAACTTTCCAAACGGCAACTAAAAGATGTGACAGATTCCTCCGATTTCTGAAAACTATTAAAAAATTCCTGCATAATCATGCCGTTGGTAGAAATATCACCAAAAAGGGCATCCAACTTCTTTAACATATCTGTTATGGTGGCCTTTTCCCCTAAAGGTATGAGCATTCTTCTTGCTGTTCCCCGCAGAGACCTCCTTATGGCTTGAGTAAGGATGCTCGGAGTTATATCCGGGTCCTCTGTCAAACAACGTATCTCGAAGCGCCACTCGCTGTACGTAACGTCCCCCTTCTGGTCGTCACCTGAGAAAAAGGGAATCTTAGGAATGGATGATTGCGCAACAAGACGAGTTGCATCCTCTGTCTTAGAAACACTCAAATCTCCACTCGCCTTAGCCTTCATACTGGTGGTCTCATACACCTCGTACAACCTAGACTTAGGTGTACTACTAATCGGCTTCCGTGGTGTTACATCATATCTACCACTCTTAATCAATAAGTCGATCATCTCCTGCTCTGACAGAGCTTCCTTAGGACTTCCAACTGTTTTCGCCGCCATCATATTTTCTACTTTAATCACTTTATCACAGTAACACACTTATCACTTTATCACAGTAACACACAACTATCACTATATCAAAAACACTAAAGTTATGTAATCACAATCTGAACTATCACTGAAAATGAACAAAAATATTAATTCCCTGAAATAAATTGTCCGTTATTCAACAGATAACATCTATATATGCACTATTACTAACCGCTGAAAAATAATACTATCAGTGATTAAATTCCTGAAATTATCAACAAGTGTTAAGTGAAAATCTCTTACAAATAACTCCAAGACTATGTCACTGCAAATAGTAATCAAAAGATAAATCACTTATAAACTACCCTGAAAATAAATAGATCCAAACTATTAATTCCTGGAAATAAATTGACACATAATATTATTTCCTGAAATAATAAACACTGTATACACAATTTCCTGAAATAATTTCACAAAAGCACAAAAATATCCTGAAAACAGTCTCAAAATATCATATCACACTTCTAAAAGCAAGCTGGCTCATATATATACACATATAACATATAAATATTATGCACAAATATAACTATAAATACCTTTTTCTTCCATCGCTTTCTCCTCGGTAAAGTGCAAGTGAATGTGAATGGATTTTAAAGAAAAGAGTGAATGTGTGAAGGGATGATTGAACAGACCAGAAGAAAAGTCAGTGAGAAAACACCCTTATAAATTAACTAGTACACCAACTTCTACGTGGTAACCAGATAATTATTATACACTCAAAAACTCAAATATCTATATCTCAAACCCAAAACACTAATGACACTTTAATGTGTATACTACCGGTACCCAAAATATCTCCGGTTCCAACCGTAAACTCTAAATCTCTATGACATTCTAAAGATATCAAAATCCACACTTATTTTATCAATTCTTTTGAAAAGAATACCAAATAATTATCTCTGCTCTAAAAAGAGTTCACTGATCAATACCAATATTCAAAATCACACACTATAATAGTGTTGAAAATCTATCACTGTATGTTAAGTTCACAAACTTAATACACACGCAAAAAGCACAAAAATAAATATAATCACTTTTAAGTGTTCACACTAGTGTTCATTAAGAATGACACTTGGTTTGGTCAAGAAAAGACACTTTCACTAAGTATACATGTATAATACTCTGGAATATACCAGAAATTGCTGCACGATAAGGTCTATATGCCTAAATAATGTCTATTGTCACTAATAATGAAGCATATCATACTATCTCATAATTTAGTTTACACCAGAATATCACCAAACATCCCTCTAAACATGACCCAAATATCTTACAACTGACTGTTGTAAATCTGACCTAGTCTAAAAATAGACTCACTGTGTTAACCAGTCTAAAATTAACCAAAACTTACACAAATTCTGTGACTGCAATTATCTGGTGAAAACTATAATATTTAGATATTACATTACTTCGTTATTGTAAAAGAATATAAAATGCACGAATAAAGTAAAAGTTTCACTTACAGCAATCCATTATAATCCTTTATAACAATCCTTTTTCTATGAAAACCACACACAACAATTGTCACATGTTCCAGTTACACACCCGATTATGTCCTGGTTCTCCAACGTCGATCACTGCCGAATAACATCATGACCTCTGTAAAGAGTTCACGAAACGTCAAAACGTAAACACGTTTGATAACTTAACACCGGAATTCCTCGCGATCGCGCGAAATAAATATTATGCTAGATCTAGACTTAATTTCCAAAGTAGGCCTCCTATCAGATCTGCTGCAGCGCTATAAACGAAACACTAGAACGAATCATCCATTGCACTCCCGCCATCCTGATCTTTGGAATCGGACACTTATAGTCGTCGTCGGAGTCGGCATCTGGCTGGCTTAAATTTCCCTCCAACACGTTGGGCGCCATTTGTAACCATGGTCTTATGGGGATAAATTCAACAACTCCAATCCATGATTTAGGGTTCTTTATATACGGGTAATATAAAGCCTGCAATATATACAAACATCACATTTAACAAACAATTACAACATGAATGACATTGCAGTCATTACAGAAATACATTATCTACAAACGCGGCAATTTCATTAATATAACAAACAATCGAGAACTCACCAGACAAATCCATATTTAGGTTCTGCAACCAAATATTTACCAAGAATCTAATAGCTGTAGAATATATAAACTACATTCTCAATCAGACCTTTACAAGTCTATAGAAAACTACTAAAATATATATTATTACATCTCTGTACTGAAATAGGTGTTTCTCTTAGAGAAGGTAGGCAAAGACTGAGTTAGTTAGAGTTATAATGCCATGCAGTTGTTAGGGGTGACCTAAGTTAGTTTTCACTCACTCAATCCTGTCAACCAAGCTGTATTTGTACAATAATCAGTTTGTCAAGACATATATGACAACCGTATACAATATAAATAATACATTGATCTCATGATAAAAGGTCTCATTAACTTTTACAGTTATTACTCAGTACTGTGAACATAGCCAGCTATCTACCTGTGGAATAAGGGACATAAATATGAGTAAACATACTACAGAGAACTATAGCAGTTGTCTCCCTTGAACCACTATTAAAGGCACGGCTACATATATTTAGTTCTTACACATATATATTCCGTTCTTACACATATATATTCCGTTCTTACGCATATATATTCAGTTCTTACACATATATATTCAGTTCTTACACATATATATTCAGTTCTTACGCATATATATTCAGTTCTTACGCATATATATTCCGTTCTTACGCATATATATTCAGTTCTTAGGCATATATATTCCGTTCTTACGCATATATATTCAGTTCTTACACATATATATTCAGTTCTTACACATATATATATATTCAGTTCTTACACATATATATTCAGTTCTTACACATATATATTCAGTTCTTACACATGTATATTCAGTTCTTACACATATATATTCAGTTCTTACACATATATATTCAGCTCTTACGCATATATATTCCGTTCTTACGCATATAGATTCCGTTCTTACGCATATATATACAGTTCTTACACATATATATTCAGTTCTTACGCATATATATTCCGTTCTTACGCATATAGATTCCGTTCTTACGCATATATATTCCGTTCTTACGCATATATATTCCGTTCTTACGCATATATATTCAGTTCTTACACATATATATTCCGTTCTTACGCATATATATTCAGTTCTTACACATATATACTCAGTTCTTACACATATATATTCAGTTCTTACTCATATATATTCAGTTCTTACACATACATATTCAGTTCTTACACATATATATTCAGTTCTTACACATATATATTCAGTTCTTACACATATATATTCAGTTCTTACAAATATATATTCAGTTCTTACGCATATATTCAGTTCTTACGCATATATATTCAGTTCTTACAAATATATTCAGTTCTTACGCATATATATTCAGTTCTTACACTTATATATTCAGATCTTACGCATATATATTCAGTTCTTACGCATATATATTCCGATCTTACGCATATATATTCAGTTCTTACACATATATATTCAGTTCTTACACATATATATTCCGTTCTTACGCATATATATTCAGTTCTTACACATATATATTCAGTTCTTACACATATATATTCAGTTCTTACGCATATATATTCAGTTCTTACGCATATATATTCCGTTCTTACGCATATATATTCAGTTCTTAGGCATATATATTCCGTTCTTACGCATATATATTCAGTTCTTACACATATATATTCAGTTCTTACAAATATATATTCAGTTCTTACACATATATATTCAGTTCTTACACATATATATTCAGTTCTTACACATATGTATTCCGTTCTTACGCATATATATTCAGTTCTTAGGCATATATATTCCGTTCTTACGCATATATATTCCGATCTTACGCATATATAATCTGTTATTACTCATATATATTCAGTTCTTACACATATATATTCCGTTCTTACACATATATATTCAGTTCTTACACATATATATTCAGTTCTTACGCATATATATTCAGTTCTTACACATATATATTCAGTTCTTAGACATATATATTCAGTTCTTACGCATATATATTCAGTTCTTACACATATATATTCCGTTCTTACTCATATATACGCAGTTCTTAGGCATATATATTCCGTTCTTACGCATATATATTCAGTTCTTACACATATATATTCAGTTCTTACAAATATATATTCAGTTCTTACACATATATATTCAGTTCTTACACATATATATTCAGTTCTTACACATATGTATTCCGTTCTTACGCATATATATTCAGTTCTTAGGCATATATATTCCGTTCTTACGCATATATATTCCGATCTTACGCATATATAATCAGTTATTACTCATATATATTCAGTTCTTACAAATATATATTCCGTTCTTACACATATATATTCAGTTCTTACACATATATATTCCGTTCTAATGCATATATATTCAGTTCTTACACATATACATTCAGTTCTTACACATATATATTCAGTTCTTACGCATATATATTCCGTTCTTACGCATATAGATTCCGTTCTTACGCATATATATTCCGTTCTTACGCATATATATTCAGTTCTTACGCATATATATTCATTTCTTATAAATATATATTCAGTTCTTACACATATATATTCAGTTCTTAAACATATATATTCAGTTCTTACACATATATATTCAGTTCTTACATATGTATATTCAGTTCTTACACATATATATTCAGTTCTTACACATATATATTCAGTTCTTACGCATATATATTCCGTTCTTAAGCATATAGATTCCGTTTTTACGCATATATATTCCGTTCTTACGCATATATATTCCGTTCTTACGCATATATATTCAGTTCTTAGGCATATATATTCCGTTCTTACGCATATATATTCCGATCTTACGCATATATAATCTGTTATTACTCATATATTTTCAGTTCTTACACATATATATTCCGTTCTTACACATATATATTCAGTTCTTACACATATATATTCCGTTCTTACGCATATATATTCAGTTCTTACACATATATATTCAGTTCTTAGACATATATATTCAGTTCTTACGCATATATATTCAGTTCTTACACATATATATTCCGTTCTTACTCATATATACGCAGTTCTTAGGCATATATATTCCGTTCTTACGCATATATATTCAGTTCTTACAAAGATATATTCAGTTCTTACAAATATATATTCAGTTCTTACACATATATATTCAGTTCTTACACATATATATTCAGTTCTTACACATATGTATTCCGTTCTTACGCATATATATTCAGTTCTTAGGCATATATATTCCGTTCTTACGCATATATATTCCGATCTTACGCATATAAAATCAGTTATTACTCATATATATTCAGTTCTTACACATATGTATTCCGCTCTTACACATATATATTCAGTTCTTACACATATATATTCCGTTCTAATGCATATATATTCAGTTTTTACACATATATATTCAGTTCTTACACATATATATTCAGTTCTTACGCATATATATTCCGTTCTTACGCATATAGATTCCGTTCTTACGCATATATATTCCGTTCTTACGCATATATATTCCGTTCTTACGCATATATATTCATTTCTTAGACATATATATTCAGTTCTTACACATATATATTCAGTTCTTACACATATATATTCAGTTCTTACACATATATATTCAGTTCTTACATATGTATATTCAGTTCTTACACATATATATTCAGTTCTTACACATATATATTCAGTTCTTACGCATATATATTCCGTTCTTAAGCATATAGATTCAGTTCTTACGCATATATATTCCGTTCTTACGCATATATATTCCGTTCTTACGCAAATTTATTCAGTTCTTACGCATATATATTCATTTTTGAGACATATATATTCAGTTCTTACACATATATATTCAGTTCTTACACATATATATTCAGTTCTTACACATATATACTCATTTCTTACACATATATATTCAGTTCTTACTCATATATATTCAATTCTTACACATATATATTCAGTTCTTACACATATATATTCAGTTCTTACACATATATATTCAGTTCTTACACATATATATTCAGTTCTTACAAATATATATTCAGTTCTTACGCATATATTCAGTTCTTACGCATATATATTCAGTTCTTACAAATATATATTCAGTTCTTACGCATATATTCAGTTCTTACGCATATATATTCAGTTCTTACACATATATATTCAGATCTTACGCATATATATTCAGTTCTTACGCATATATATTCCGATCTTAAGCATATATATTCAGTTCTTACACATATATATTCAGTTCTTACACATATATATTCCGTTCGAACGCATATATACTCAGTTCTTACACATATATATTCAGTTCTTACACATATATATTCAGTTCTTACGCATATATATTCAGTTCTTACGCATATATATTCCGTTCTTACGCATATATATTCAGTTCTTAGGCATATATATTCCGTTCTTACGCAAATATATTCAGTTCTTACACATATATATTCAGTTCTTACAAATATATATTCAGTTCTTACACATATATATTCAGCTTTTACACATATATATTCAGTTCTTACACATATGTATTCCGTTCTTACGCATATACATTCAGTTCTTAGGCATATATATTCCGTTCTTACGCATATATATTCCGTTCTTACACATATATATTCAGTTCTTACACATATATATTACGTTCTTACGCATATATATTCAGTTCTTACACATATATATTCAGTTCTTACACATATATATTCAGTTCTTACGCATATATATTCAGTTCTTACGCATATATATTCCGTTCTTACGCATATATATTCAGTTCTTAGGCATATATATTCCGTTCTTACGCATATATATTCAGTTCTTACACATATATATTCAGTTCTTACACATATATATTCAGTTCTTACAAATATATATTCTGTTCTTACACATATGTATTCCGTTCTTACGCATATATATTCAGTTCTTAGGCATATATATTCCGTTCTTACGCATATATATTCAGTTCTTACAAATATATATTCAGTTCTTACGCATATATATTCAGTTCTTACGCATATATATACCGTTCTTACACATATATATTCAGTTCTTACGCATATATATTCCGTTCTTACACATATATATTCAGTTCTTACACATATGTATTCCGTTCTTACGCATATATATTCAGTTCTTAGGCATATATATTCCGTTCTTACGCATATATATTCAGTTCTTACAAATATATATTCAGTTCTTACGCATATATATTCAGTTCTTACGCATATATATTTCGATCTTACGCATATATATTCAGTTCTAACAAATATATATTCAGTTCTTACACATATATATATTCAGTTCTTACACATATATATTCAGTTCTTACGCATATATATTCTATTCTGACGCATATATATTCCGTTCTTACACATATATATTCCGTTCTTACGCATATATATTCCGTTCTTACGCATATATATTCCGTTCTTAAGCATATATATTCAGTTCTTACACATTTATATTCAGTTCTTACACATATATATTCAGTTCTTACACATATATATTCAGTTCTTACAAATATATATTCAGTTCTTACGCATATATATTCAGTTCTTACGCATATATTCAGTTCTTACGCATATATATTCAGTTCTTACACATATATATATTCAGTTCTTACGCATATATATTCAGTTCTTACACATATATATTCAGTTCTTACACATATATATTCAGTTCATACACATATATATTCAGTTCTTACACATATATATTCAGTTCTTACACATGTATATTCCGTTCTTACGCATATATATTCAGCACTTACACATATATATACAGTTCTTACACATATATATTCAGTTCTTACACATATATATGCAGTTCTTACACATACATATTCAGTTCTTACGCATATATATTCAGTTCTTACGCATATATATTCCGTTCTTACGCATATAAATTCAGTTCTTAGGCATATATATTCCGTTCTTACGCATATATATTCCATTCTTACGCATATATATTCAGTTCTTAGGCATATATATTCCGATCTTACGCATATATATTTAGTTCTTACACATATATATTCAGTTCTTACACATATATATTCAGTTCTTACACATATATATTCAGTTCTTACAAATATATATTCAGTTCTTACGCATATATATGCAGTTCTTACGCATATATATTTCGTTCTTACACATATATATTCAGTTCTTACACATATATATTCAGTTCTTAAGCATATATATTCCGTTCTTACGCATATATATTCAGTTCTTACACATATATATTCAGTTCTTACGCATATATATTCAGTTCTTACACATATATATTCAGTTCTTACACATATATATTCAGTTCTTACACATATATATTCCGTTCTTACGCATATATATACAGTTCTTACGCATATATATTCCGTTCTTACACATATATATTCAGTTCTTACGCATATATATTCAGTTCTTACACATGTATATTCCGTTCTTACGCATATATATTCAGTACTTACACATATAAATTCAGTTCTTACACATATATATTCAGTTCTTACACATATATATTCCGTTCTTACGCATAGTATATTCCGTTCTTACGCATATATATTCCGTTCTTACGCATATATTCAGTTCTTACGCATATATTCAGTTCTTACGTAATTATATTCCGTTCTTACGCATATATATTCAGTTCTTACACATATATATTTAGTTCTTACAAATATATATTCAGTTCTTACGCATATATATTCAGTTCTTACGCATATATTCAGTTCTTACGCATATATATTCAGTTCTTACACATATATATATTCAGTTCTTACGCATATATATTCAGTTCTTACACATATATATTCAGTTCTTACACATATATATTCAGTTCATACACATATATATTCAGTTCTTACACATATATATTCAGTTCTTACACATGTATATTCCGTTCTTACGCATATATATTCAGCACTTACACATATATATACAGTTCTTACACATATATATTCAGTTCTTACACATATATATGCAGTTCTTACACATATATATTCAGTTCTTACCCATATATATTCCGTTCTTACGCATATATATTCCGTTCTTACGCATATATATTCCCTTCTTACGCATATATATTCCGTTCTTACACATATATATTCAGTTCTTACACATATATATTCAGTTCTTAAGCATATATACTCCGTTCTTACGCATATATATTCAGTTCTTACACATATATATTCAGTTCTTACGCATATATATTCAGTTCTTACACATATATATTCAGTTCTTACACATATATATTGAGTTCTTACACATATATATTCAGTTCTAACACATATATATTCAGTTCTTACGCATATATATTCAGTTCTTACACATGTATATTCCGTTCTTACGCATATATATTCAGTACTTACACATATATATTCAGTTCTTACACATATATATTCAGTTCTTACACATATATATTCAGTTCTTACGCATATATATTCCGTTCTTACGCACATATATTACGTTCTTACGCATATATTCAGTTCTTACACATATATTCAGTTCTTACGTATTTATATTCCGTTCTTACGCGTATATATTCAGTTCTTACACATATATATTTAGTTCTTAAAGATACATATTCAGTTCTTACGCATATATATTCAGTTCTTACGCATATATATTCCGTTCTTACGCATATAAATTCAGTTCTTAGGCATATATATTCCGTTCTTACGCATATATATTCCGTTCTTACGCATATATATTCAGTTCTTACGCATATATATTCCGATCTTACGCATATATATTCAGTTCTCACACATATATATTCAGTTCTTACACATATATATTCAGTTCTTACACATATATATTCAGTTCTTACAAATATATATTCAGTTCTTACGCATATATATTCAGTTCTTAATCATATATATTCCGTTCTTACACATATATATTCAGTCTTACACATATATATTCAGTTCTTAAGCATATATATTCCGTTCTTACGCATATATATTCAGTTCTTACGCATATATATTCAGTTCTTAGGCATATATATTTCGTTCTTAGGCATATATATTCCGATCTTACGCATATATAATCAGTTATGACTCATATATATTCAGTTCTTACACATATATATTCAGTTCTTACACATATATATTCAGTTCTTACAAATATATATTCAGTTTCTTACGCATATATATGCAGTTCTTACGCATATATATTTCGTTCTTACACATATATATTCAGTTCTTACACATATATATTCAGTTCTTAAGCATATATATTCCGTTCTTACGCATATATATTCAGTTCTTACACATATATATTCAGTTCTTACGCATATATATTCAGTTCTTACACATATATATTCAGTTCTTACACATATATATTCAGTTCTTACACATATATATTCCGTTCTTACGCATATATATACAGTTCTTACGCATATATATTCCGTTCTTACACATATATATTCAGTTCTTACGCATATATATTCAGTTCTTACACATGTATATTCCGTTCTTACGCATATATATTCAGTACTTACACATATAAATTCAGTTCTTACACATATATATTCAGTTCTTACACATATATATTCAGTTCTTACGCATATATATTCCGTTCTTACGCATATATATTCCGTTCTTACGCATATATTCAGTTCTTACGCATATATTCAGTTCTTACGTATTTATATTCCGTTCTTACGCATATATATTCAGTTCTTACACATATATATTTAGTTCTTACAAATATATATTCAGTTCTTACGCATATATATTCAGTTTTTACGCATATATTCAGTTCTTACGCATATATATTCAGTTCTTACACATATATATATTCAGTTCTTACGCATATATATTCAGTTCTTACACATATATATTCAGTTCTTACACATATATATTCAGTTCATACACATATATATTCAGTTCTTACACATATATATTCAGTTCTTACACATGTATATTCCGTTCTTACGCATATATATTCAGCACTTACACATATATATACAGTTCTTACACATATATATTCAGTTCTTACACATATATATGCAGTTCTTACACATATATATTCAGTTCTTACCCATATATATTCCGTTCTTACGCATATATATTCCGTTCTTACGCATATATATTCCCTTCTTACGCATATATATTCCGTTCTTACACATATATATTCAGTTCTTACACATATATATTCAGTTCTTAAGCATATATACTCCGTTCTTACGCATATATATTCAGTTCTTACACATATATATTCAGTTCTTACGCATATATATTCAGTTCTTACACATATATATTCAGTTCTTACACATATATATTCAGTTCTTACACATATATATTGAGTTCTTACACATATATATTCAGTTCTAACACATATATATTCAGTTCTTACGCATATATATTCAGTTCTTACACATGTATATTCCGTTCTTACGCATATATATTCAGTACTTACACATATATATTCAGTTCTTACACATATATATTCAGTTCTTACACATATATATTCAGTTCTTACGCATATATATTCCGTTCTTACGCACATATATTACGTTCTTACGCATATATTCAGTTCTTACACATATATTCAGTTCTTACGTATTTATATTCCTTCTTACGCGTATATATTCAGTTCTTACACATATATATTTAGTTCTTAAGATACATATTCAGTTCTTACGCATATATATCAGTTCTTACGCATATATATTCCGTTCTTACGCATATAAATTCAGTTCTTAGGCATATATATTCCGTTCTTACGCATATATATTCCGTTCTTACGCATATATATTCAGTTCTTACGCATATATATTCCGATCTTACGCATATATATTCAGTTCTCACACATATATATTCAGTTCTTACACATATATATTCAGTTCTTACACATATATATTCAGTTCTTACAAATATATATTCAGTTCTTACGCATATATATTCAGTTCTTAATCATATATATTCCGTTCTTACACATATATATTCAGTTCTTACACATATATATTCAGTTCTTAAGCATATATATTCCGTTCTTACGCATATATATTCAGTTCTTACGCATATATATTCAGTTCTTAGGCATATATATTCCGTTCTTAGGCATATATATTCCGATCTTACGCATATATAATCAGTTATGACTCATATATATTCAGTTCTTACACATATATATTCCGTTCTTACACATATATATTCAGTTCTTACACATATATATTCCGTTCTTACGCATATATATTCAGTTCTTACACATATATATTCAGTTCTTACGCATATGTATTCAGTTCTTACGCATATATATTCCGTTCTTACGCATATATATTCAGTTCTTAGGCATATATATTCCGTTCTTACGCATATATATTCAGTTCTTACACATATATATTCAGTTCTTACACATATATATTCTGTTCTTACAAATATTTATTCTGTTCTTACACATATATATTCCGTTCTTACACATATATATTCAGTTCTTACACATATATATTCAGTTCTTAGGCATATATATTCCGTTCTTACGCATATATATTCCGTTCTTACGCATATATTCAGTTCTTACGCATATATTAAGTTCTTACACATATATATTTAGTTCTTACACATACATATTCAGTTCTTACGCATATATATTCAGTTCTTACGCATATATATTCCGTTCTTACGCATATAAATTCAGTTCTCAGGCATATATATTCCGTTCTTACGCATATATATTCCATTCTTACGCATATATATTCAGTTCTTAGGCATATATATTCCGATCTTACGCATATATATTCAGTTCTTACACATATATATTCAGTTCTTACACATATATATTCAGTTCTTACACATATATATTCAGTTCTTACAAATATATATTCAGTTCTTACGCATATATATTCAGTTCTTACGCATATATATTCCGTTCTTACGCATATAAATTCAGTTCTTAGGCATATATATTCCGTTCTTACGCATATATATTCCGTTCTTACGCATATATATTCAGTTCTTACGCATATATATTCCGATCTTACGCATATATATTCAGTTCTCACACATATATATTCAGTTCTTACACATATATATTCAGTTCTTACACATATATATTCAGTTCTTACAAATATATATTCAGTTCTTACGCATATATATTCAGTTCTTAATCATATATATTCCGTTCTTACACATATATATTCAGTTCTTACACATATATATTCAGTTCTTAAGCATATATATTCCGTTCTTACGCATATATATTCAGTTCTTACGCATATATATTCAGTTCTTAGGCATATATATTCCGTTCTTAGGCATATATATTCCGATCTTACGCATATATAATCAGTTATGACTCATATATATTCAGTTCTTACACATATATATTCCGTTCTTACACATATATATTCAGTTCTTACACATATATATTCCGTTCTTACGCATATATATTCAGTTTTTACACATATATATTCAGTTCTTACGCATATGTATTCAGTTCTTACGCATATATATTCCGTTCTTACGCATATATATTCAGTTCTTAGGCATATATATTCCGTTCTTACGCATATATATTCAGTTCTTACACATATATATTCAGTTCTTACACATATATATTCAGTTCTTACAAATATTTATTCTGTTCTTACACATATATATTCCGTTCTTACACATATATATTCAGTTCTTACACATATATATTCAGTTCTTACGCATATATATTCCGTTCTTACGCATATATATTCCGTTCTTACGCATATATTCAGTTCTTACGCATATATTCAGTTCTTACACATATATATTTAGTTCTTACACATACATATTCAGTTCTTACGCATATATATTCAGTTCTTACGCATATATATTCCGTTCTTACGCATATAAATTCAGTTCTTAGGCATATATATTCCGTTCTTACGCATATATATTCCATTCTTACGCATATATATTCAGTTCTTAAGCATATATATTCCGATCTTACGCATATATATTCAGTTCTTAAACATATATATTCAGTTCTTACACATATATATTCAGTTCTTACACATATATATTCAGTTCTTACAAATATATATTCAGTTCTTACGCATATATATTCAGTTCTTACGCATATATATTCCGTTCTTACGCATATATTCAGTTCTTACGCATATATATTCAGTTCTTACACATATATATTTAGTTCTTACACATACATATTCAGTTCTTACGCATATATATTCAGTTCTTACGCATATATATTCCGTTCTTACGCATATAAATTCAGTTCTTAGGCATATATATTCCGTTCTTACGCATATATATTCCATTCTTACGCATATATATTCAGTTCTTAGGCATATATATTCCGATCTAACGCATATATATTCAGTTATTACACATATATATTCAGTTCTTACACATATATATTCAGTTCTTACACATATATATTCAGTTCTTACAAATATATATTCAGTTCTTACGCATATATATTCAGTTCTTACGCATATATATTCCGTTCTTACACATATATATTCAGTTCTTACACATATATATTCAGTTCTTAAGCATATATATTCCGTTCTTACGCATATATATTCAGTTCTTACACATATATATTCAGTTCTTACGCATATATATTCAGTTCTTACACATATATATTCAGTTCTTACACATATATATTCAGTTCTTACACATATATATTCCGTTCTTACGCATATATATACAGTTCTTACGCATATATATTCCGTTCTTACACATATATATTCAGTTCTTACGCATATATATTCAGTTCTTACACATGTATATTCCGTTCTTACGCATATATATTCAGTACTTACACATATAAATTCAGTTCTTACACATATATATTCAGTTCTTACACATATATATTCAGTTCTTACGCATATATATTCCGTTCTTACGCATATATATTCCGTTCTTACGCATATATTCAGTTCTTACGCATATATTCAGTTCTTACGTATTTATATTCCGTTCTTACGCATATATATTCAGTTCTTACACATATATATTTAGTTCTTAAACATACATATTCAGTTCTTAAGCATATATATTCAGTTCTTACGCATATATATTCCGTTCTTACGCATATAAAATTTAGTTCTTAGGCATATATTCAGTTCTTACACATATATATTCAGTTCTACACATATTCTTACACATATATATTCAGTTCTTACACAATATATATTCAGTTCTTACGCATATATATTCAGTTCTTACGCATATATTCAGTTCTTAAGCATATATCTTCAGTTCTTACGCATATATATTCAGTTCTTACACATATATATTCCGTTCTTACGCATATATATTCAGTTCTTACGCATATATATTCCGATCTTACGCATATATATTCAGTTCTTACGCATATATATTCAGTTCTTACACATATATATTCCGTTCTTACGCATATATATTCAGTTCTTACGCATATATATTCCGATCTTACGCATATATATTCAGTTCTTACACATATATATCAGTTCTTACACATATATATTCAGTTTCTTACACATATATATTCAGTTCTTACACATATATATTCAGTTCTTACACATATGTATTCCGTTCTTACGCATATATATTCAGTATTTACACATATAATTCAGTTCTTACACATATATATTCAGTTCTTACACATATATATTCCGTTCTTACGCATATATATTCCGTTCTTACGCATATATGTTCCGTTCTTACGCATATATATTCCGTTCTTACGCATATATATTCCATTCTTAAGCATATATATTCAGTTCTTACACATATATATTCAGTTCTTACACATATATATTCAGTTCTTACACATATATATTCAGTTCTTACACATATATATTCAGTTCTTTACACATATATATTCAGTTCTTACACATATATATTCCATTCTTACGCATATAATATTCAGTTCTTACACATATATAATCCGTTCTTACGCATATATATTCAGTTCTTTCGCATATATATTCCGATCTTACGCATATATATTCAGTTCTTACACATATATATTCCGTTCTTACGCATATATATTCCGTTCTTACGCATATATATTCCGTTCTTAGCATATATATTCCGTTCTTACGCATATATATTCCATTCTTACGCATATATATTCAGTTCTTACACATATATATTCAGTTATTACACATATATATTCAGTTCTAACACATATATATTCAGTTCTAACACATATATATTCAGTTCTTACAGATATATATTCCGTTCTTACACATATATATTCAGTTATCTTACACATAGATATTTCATTCTTACGCATATATATTCCGTCCTTACACATATATATTCCGTTCTTACACATATATATTCCGTTTCTTACGCATATATTCTCCGTTCTTACGCATATATATTCCGTTCTTACGCATATATATTCTGTTCTTACGCATATACATTCCATTCTTACGCATATATATTCAGTTCTTACACATATATATTCAGTTCTTACGCATACATATTCAGTTCTTACGCATATATATTCAGTTCTTACAGATATATATTTCCGTTCTTACACATATATATTCAGTTCTTACACATATATATTTCATTCTTACGCATATATATTCCGTCTTACACATATATACCGTTCTTACACATATATATTCCGTTCTTACACATATATATTCAGTTCTTACGCATATATATTCCGTTCTTACGCATATATATTCCGTTCTTACGCATATACATTCCATTCTTACGCATATATATTCAATTCTTACACATATATATTTAGTTCTTACGCATATATATTCAGTTCTTACACATATATATACAGTTCTTACACATATATATTCAGTACTTACGCATATATATTCCGTTCTTACGCATATATATTCCGATCTTACGCATATATATCCAGTTCTTACACATATATATTGCAGTTCTTACACATATATATTCAGTTTTTACACATATATATTCAGTTCTTACGCATATATATTCCTTTCTTACGAATATATATTCCGTTCTTACGCATATATATCCATTCTTACGCATATATATTCAGTTCTTACAGATATATATTCAGTTCTTACGCATATATATTCCGTTCTTACGCATATATATTCCGATCTTACGCATATATATTCAGTTCTTACACATATATATTCAGTTCTTACACATATATATTCAGTTCTTACACATATATATTCAGTTCTTACGCATATATATTCCGTCTTACGCATATATATTCCGTTCTTACGTATATATATTTCGATCTTACACATATCTATTCAGTTCTTACACATATATATTCAGTTCTTAAGCATATATTTCTGTTCTTACACATATATATTCAGTTCTTACACTATATATTCAGTTCTTACACATATATATTGAGTTCTTACACATATATATTCAGTTCTTACACATATATATTCAGTTCTTACGCATATATATTCAGTTCTTACACATGTATATTCCCTTCTTACTCATATATATTCAGTACTTACTCATATATATTCAGTTCTTACACATACATATTCAGTTCTTACACATATATATTCATTTCTTACGCATATATATTCCGTTCTTACGCATATATATTCCGTTCTTACGCATATATTCAGTTCTTACGCATATATTCAGTTCTTACGTATTTATATTCCGTTCTTACGCATATATATTCAGTTCTTACACATATATATTTAGTTCTTACACATACATATTCAGTTCTTACGCATTCATATTCAGTTCGTACGCATATATATTCCGTTCTTACGCATATATATTCAGTTCTTAGGCATATATATTCCGTTCTTACGTATATATATTCCGTTCTTACGCATATATATTCAGTTCTTACGCATATATATTCCGATCTTACGCATATATATTCAGTTCTTACAAATATATATTCAGTTCTTACACATATTATTCAGTTCTTACACATATATATTCATTTCTTACACATATATATTCCATTCTTACGCATATATATTCCATTCTTACACATATATATTCCAGTTCTAACACATATATATTCCGTTCTTACGCATACTATATTCAGTTCTTACGCATATATATTCCGATCTTACCATATATATTCAGTTCTTACACATATATATTCAGTTCTTACACATATATATTCAGTTCTTACACATATATATTCATTCTTACACATATATATTCAGTTCTTACACATATATATTCCGTTCTTACGCATATATATTCAGTATTTACACATATATATTCAGTTCTTACACATATATATTCAGTTATTACACATATATATTCAGTTCTTACACATATATATTCAGTTCTTACACATATATATTCAGTTCTTACACATATATATTCCGTTCTTACGCATATATATTCAGTTCTTACACATATATATTCAGTTCTTACACATATATTTTCCATTCTAACGCATATATATTCCGTCCTTACGCATATATATTCCGTTCTTACGCATATATATTCCGTTCTTACGCATATATTCAGTTCTTGCGCATATATTCAGTTCTTACGCATATATATTCCGTTCTTACACATATATATTCCGTTCTTACACATATATATTCAGTTCTTACGCATATATATTCAGTTCTTAGGCATATATATTCCGTTCTTACGCATATATATTCAGTTCTTACACATATATATTCAGTTCTTACACATATATATTCAGTTCTTACACATATATATTCAGTTCTTACAAATATATATTCCGTTCTTACGCATATATATTCCGTTCTTACCCATATATATTACGATCTTACACATATATATTCAGTTCTTACACATGTATAATCAGTTCTTACACATATATATTCAGTTCTTACACATATATATTCAGTTCTTACGCATATATATTCCGTTCTTACGCATATATATTCCGTTCTTACGTTTATATATTCCGTTCTTACGCATATATATATTCCGTTCTTTCACATATAAATTCCGTTCTTACGCATATATATTCCGTTTTACGCATATATATTCAGTTCTAACGCATATATATTCAGTTCTTAGGCATATATATTCCGTTCTTACTCATATATATTCAGTTCTTACACATATATATTCAGTTCTTACAGATATATATTCAGTTCTTACACTTATATATTCAGTTCTTACACATATGTCTTTAGTTCTTACAATTATATTCCGTTCTTACGCATATATATTCCGTTCTTACGCATATATATTCCGATCTTACGCATATATATTCAGTTCTTACACATATATATTCAGTTCTAACACATATATATTCAGTTCTTACACATATATTTTCAGTTCTTACAGATATATATTCCGTTCTTACACATATATATTCAGTTCTTACACATATATATTCCATTCTTACGCATATATATTCCGTCCTTACACATATATATTCAGTTCTTACACATATATATTCCGTTCTTACGCATATATATTCCTTTCTTACGCATATATATTCCGTTCTTACGCATATATATTCCGTTCTTACGCATATATACTCCATTCTTACGCATATATATTCAGTTCTTACACATATATATTCAGTTCTTACACATATATATTCAGTTCTAACACATATATATTCAGTTCTTACACATATACATTCCATTCTTACGCATATATATTCCGTCCTTACACATATATATATTCAGTTCTTAGACATATATATTCCATTCTTACGCATATATATTCCGTTCTTACGCATATATATTCCTTTCTTACGCATATATATTGCGTTCTTACGCATATATATTCCATTCTTACGCATATATATTCAGTTCTTACACATATATATTCAGTTCTTACGCATATATATTCCGTTCTTACGCATATATATTCCGATCTTACGCATATATATTCCGTTCTTACGCATATATATTCCGTTCTTACGCATATATATTCCATTCTTACGCATATATATTCAGTTCTTACGCATATATATTCCGTTCTTACGCATATATATTCCGATCTTACGCATATATATTCCGTTCTTACGCATATATATTCCATTCTTACGCATATATATTCAGTTTTTACGCATATATATTCAGTTCTTACTCATATATATTCAGTTCATACACATATATATTCAGTTCTTACACATATATATTCCGTTCTTACACATATATATTCAGTTCTTACACATATATATTCCGTTCTTACGCATATATATTCCGTTCTTACGCATATATATTCCGTTCTTACGCATATATAATTAGTGCTTACGCATATATATTCCGTTCGTACGCATATATATTCCATTCTTACA